>JASANZ010002259.1:14989-123268 GCA_030849805.1 Sergeia podlipaevii
TTTTTTTTTTTTCTTAACCGCGTATGAGCGCGCGGGTTTACTCTTTCTTTCTGCTCTCTATCTATACATATGGTCTTGGTCATTGTTGTTGTTGCATTTCCTTTTCTTTTCCTTTTTTTTTCCTTTTTTTTTTGCCGTCACTGCTGCGTTGCTCATGCCCGCGTGTACTAGACAATAATCAATGCTTTGTAATGGAAAAAAAAAGGCAGAGATGAAGTAGAGAAGGAGGTGGTGCGGGGGAGGGGATGGGAGGTGTGGATATAATGGCAAAGTGTCGTGCTGGGTAGTTGCAGGCATTCCCTTTTTCTCACCACTCATTTTTTTATTATTATTATTTATTTGCTTTCTCTCATTTTGATATCACCGCGTTGATAATCCTCCAATTGCTACTATTACTATTTTTGTCCCTTTCCCCTCCCCCCCTTCATTGTAGAAAGGCATCAAAGGTTGCAAAAGAAGACTCTCTCTGGAGAAAGAGAGAGAGAGAGAGAGAGAGAGAGAGAAAGAGAAAGAGAGAGGTAGAGAGAAGGGCATATATAAAGGGGAAATGTGCTCCTATTGTGTGTGTGTGTGTAACATCTATTTGCTGTGATGAGTGCTGACATTTTATTCATACGTGGGTAATGTGAGTCAACAAAGGCAAAAAGTAATAATAATAATAATTATTATTATTATTATGTGTATGGCTTCCGCCACTTTGTGATTTCTCACCCTCTTTTTTTTTTTTAAGCGTCTTTTTACGCCACTGCTGCATATGTATATTTGCATCTCTACACCATGAATCATGTTGTGTCTTTTTTCATTTTGGTCTGCTTTTTTTAAAAAAAAATATACATATAGAAGTGTACTCAGCAAGTTGAAAAGAAGAAGTAGTGTCTTTTCCATTGGACGCATAGTAGCAAGGGTGACTTCGAGGTGTTTGGTAGAGAAAAGAAAACACATCTATTTCTCTAAAGCAAAAGGGGAATACATCAGAGGTAATATATATATATTAAAATGGGACAGTCCAAGACGAAACTAAGTCTGATTGTATGCGGCATCGACAACAGTGGTAAGACCACCATCATCAATCAGCTCAAGCCAGAGAGCCAGCGCTCAGAGAACATCCCAGCGACGGTTGGCTACAATGTGGACACCTTCTCAACTGATAAAGTGAAGTTCACCGCATTCGACATGGGTGGTTCTAAGAAGTTCCGCTCGCTCTGGGAGTGCTACTACGCAAACGTGAATGGTATCGTCTTCGTGGTCGACAGCAACGACGCGCTGCGTATGTGCGTGGTGCGTGATGAGATCCAGCAGATGCTAGACCACCCAGATCTGAAGAACACGAAGGCGCCTGTGCTCTTCTTCGCAAACAAAATGGACCTTAGTGATGCGAAGAATCCAGCGGAGCTAGCGCAGATCTTAGAGCTGGACGAGCTCTTGGGAGATCGGCCCTTCAACATCTTTGCCTCTAATGCACTGAAGGGCATTGGCCTTGCGGAAGGCATGGACTGGCTGCAGAAGACAATGCTGCGTCAAATGGGAAAAGAGAAGTAAGTGAGCAGCCGTGGCGGAGGGGGAAGTGTGAGAGAGAGAGAGAAACGCGGTTCAACTGAGGGAAGGATGCGCTTTTTTTGTTGTTCTCTTCATTTATTTTTTACCTCTTTTTTTTGTTCGTTGCCGTCGATGTTGTTGCTATACCCCTCTTTCCTTCTCTCCTTTCTTTTCCCTTCCTACCTTTAATGGGGGATTGAAGCGCTCTCACCGATCTAGTTGTCGTTGTTTGGCGTTGCTATAACTTATTTTTCTATATAGCTTGTTTGCATGCTTGTCCACACAACATGTATTTCCGAGCATCAACTGATCAGCGGAGAAGGAGAGTGACATAGATAGAGGGTGTGGTGTGGTGTGGTGTGTACTTTGCAGTGCCGCATAACGTGAGTCTATATATGTAGAGAGAGTACCCGCACCTATAATGGCTTGTTTTTTTTTTTTTTAGTATATATGTGTGTTTGTGTGTGTATTCCTTCTTACTGCTATGTTCATTGTGTGTGTGTGTGTGTGTGTGTGTGTGTTGTGTCTTGCTTCATACGCGACGGATTTTGTTTCTCTCACATGACTTTTTCTTTTAAAAAAAATTTGAGAGACTTGCTTTTTATTATTATTGTTATTATTTACTACGTCTTTTTTGTGAAGAGTCCGTCTCTTGGTGAACATCTTTGAAGTCTGCATTTGTTTTCAGAAACAGAAGAATAATACTTCTATGCATTTATGTAATATGAGAGAGATGGGGAGAGAGGAGGAAAAGGAAAAAAAAAAGGGCCACAACATTGCATATATACTGGCGCTGCGTGAAGGCTACTTGTATTGAATTGCAGGTTCCTTTTTTTGCCCTTTTTTCTTCTTCGCTACTACTTTCTTTTACATTACGTCGCGTATGTGTTTACAAGAGAGCTTCTCAAAAAAAAAAAAAACATTGACGAAGAATCTACTTTCAAAAAAAAAAAATGCATGCTAGCACCTTGCTTTTTCTTTTCTTGCTCTCCGTGCCAAATGTGTGTGTGTGTGCCAGCTGTGACCTTTCCTCTGTTCTTTCCTATAAATGCGTATGTTCCTACTAGCTGTGTTCATTCATATACTTACCTGCGCTTACATTCATTCATTCACTTTGGTGCTTTTTGCTGCTTTGAAGGGAACAACTATTTGATATATATATAATAAGGAATCAAAAGAGAAGATAATTTAAAAAGAGAGAAAGCACATCCACGCACAAACAAGAAAAAAGCAAGATCATGCCCCCCGCACCAAAGGCTAAGAAGACTCAGCAGTCAAAAAAAGCTGAGACTGAGCTTCCTCCTTTTCTTGGTCGTGAGCTGCGCGTGGAGCTCACCGATGGTCGTGTTGTTGTAGGCGTGCTCATTGCATACGAGGGTAGTGGTGATCTTCTGCTCCAGCAGGTAGTGGAGCAGCGCAACTTTAAGGACGGTGAGACCACCGTGCACGCTGTCAGCCTGCTGGCCATCCCCTTCAAGCATGTGAAGGGCCTTCAGCGCCGTCTTCCTGGTAACGAGCTTGTACTGTCGACTCTAGAGGCCACACAGCAGCAGCAACAGGTTGCATAAGAACTGTTTTCAATTTTTTTACCTTCTTTTCTCCTCATTCACTTTTTTTTCTTTCTTGTTTCTGCGGGAGAGGCGTTGCTCTCCTTCGCAGCTAGTCGTTCTGCGGAGGAGCGGGAGTTGTATACGCGCACGCGCACGCGTGTGTACGTGGGGACTGTCTGGAGAAAACAGAAGAAAATGAAGGGAAAAGACAAGAATGGGGATTGCACGCACGCAAGTTTCAAAGCGTATGATTAACGAGTATCACAATTATCAATTAAAGCATCACCACAACGGCAACAACAACAACAAAAAAAAAGCGATTGCAGAAAGAAAAATAAAAGGATGTGGATAAGGGTTGTGCTCAAGTAGGCATTCATTAGCCTTTTCATTTCATTGTGCACTCTCGCAGTCCCTTTTGTTGATGGTTGTGTTTTTTCTCAAGAGAGATAAACTGTTTCACTACAGCGTTCTGCGGCTCTACTCAGGTTCTTCATTTATCTGCTATTTTAAATCTTTTTTCCCCTTTTTCTTTATCTTTCCCTTCATCATTCTCTCGCCTTTATCCATATCTGAAGAAGGAAAAAGAAGTAATATTTAAAAAAGAAAAAAATAGAAGGAGTAGGCGGCGTTCAGTACTCCCAAGTTTAGATATCATTCATATTTGTTTTTATTCTTATTGCTACTATCACTATCCGTTTTTGCAGATACGCGCGGGCATACAAAACGTGGACAGTTTTAGTAGCGCAAGAGTCTTCCTCTCTCAAAGTATTAGTGTGTAGCTCCTACTATTACTGCAATAGCTGTCTGTGTATTTGCTCATCTATTTATTCATCTATTTCACGTACACGCTTTCTCTAGTTCTCTAGACTCTAGTGCATCAATAAATAGATATTGCACATCTAAGGATATATATATTGGCAACGTAAAAAGGGAAATCCCCCTAACTCTTTTTCTTTTTTTCTTTTTTCTTTTCTTTTTTTTTCTTTTTCTTTTTTCATATACAGATCGAGAGAGAAACAGCGCTTTGTGCTTGAGAGAGTGTGAGTGATAATCGGAGGCATCCTCTTTAGCTTGTTCGCTTGATAGCAAGGGATTCTATTATATTTTATCACTTCTTTCTTCCTCACGTCTCTCACTTGTGCAACTCCACACTTGCCATCCACCCTCTTACTACTAACAACATCACGAAGAAAGGGAGAAATTGCAGACCACACATATATATATCATATCATATCATATCATATCATATCGGATCGCTTGCAGTTCTCCGTCACACAAGCTATTCGAACGTAGTATTTATCTATCTATCTATTACCGAAGAGGGAAAAAAAAGAGTAAGTAAGAAAAATATCTTGCTTTACTTTTACAACACAGAGAGGGACATCTCGGAGAAGCACAACAAAACACTGAGAGGAAGAAAGCAAAGATGATGATATTTTTGTGGGTTTTGGCCATTGCGGGAACTATCCCGGTCTTCAAGTACGCCTCCTTCCTAGGGCTTGTGATCTATATGGTTGCTGTCTGCGGTCTTCGTAACGCCTGGTGCAGCGCTTTTATGCGTGCTGGACCACGGACATCCCGCCAGGTGCCTCCGCAGCCGATCGCGTACTGCCAGCAGCTCTCTGCGCAGCAGCTCAGTCGCGCCTACCGCGAAGGCACTCTCTCTGTGGTGGAAGTGGTGGAGACCTTTATCAGTCACATCAAGCGCGTCAATCCGTACACCAACGCCATGGTGTTCGAGTGCTTTGATGAAGCCATGGAGGCGGCCAAGAAGGCGGACGAGATCTGGGCGGCCTGGCGCAAGGATCCCAGTCAGCCTGCCCCCAGCTGGCTTTTAGGTGTGCCCTGCACCATCAAGGAATGCATGGAGTGCATCGGCTGTCCAAACACGTCTGGCCACCCGTTCCGCAAAGGTGTCATTTCTGCCGTGGACAGCCCCGTCGTACATAACTTTCGTGAGGCCGGGGCGGTCATTCTTGGTGTCACAAACACCAGCGAGCTCTGCATGTGGTACGAGAGTTCCAACTACATCTACGGCATCACCTGCAACCCGTACGACACCCGCTGCCTCGTCGGTGGCAGCAGCGGCGGCGAGGGCTCAGCCGCAGGCGCGGTCTTCTCCACCTTCAGCCTAGGCAGTGATATCGGTGGGTCCATCCGCATGCCGGCCTTCTTCAATGGTGTGTATGGCCACAAGGCAAGCCCCCACTACATCTCCAACCGTGGCCAGCATCCCGGTGCCAAGAGCACAGCGAATCACTACATGTCCACGGGCCCCATCACAAGGTTCCCTGAGGATATCATCCCACTCTCCAAGGTGGCCGCGCGCGGCGGGTTTCAGCAGGACCCTATCACCTTCCCTCCATGCAATCCTCTTGACAAGGTGCTTGACCTCAAAAAGAAGCCAATGCGTGTGTATGCACTTGAGGACTTGGGCGTTCCGTTCATCTACCCCTCCCAGAGCGAAATCGATGCGGTCCACACCGCCGCAGAGGCCCTCCGTGAGCACGTTGGTGCGCAGGTGATATATGTTAATGTACGTAATGCGTCGCGCTGCACGGGTGGCACCGTACCTGACGTCTTCAAACCATTTTCACAGGTGCTCTCCATGTGGTCCTCTGTTCTGACGAAGGACCCCACCGAGACGAAGTTCAGTACTCTAATGGCTGAGGGCCATAATCCACCTAGAGTGAACTGGATTGCTGAGGCCGCTCGCTGGACTGTCGGTCGCTCCCAGCACACCCTCCCCGCTATCGCACTCAGCGTGCTCGAGACGATGGAGCTGGTGCTGCCTAGCTGGATGACAGTCAGCAAGGACGGCATTGCGGTGCCGTTCAAGGCTAGTCTTGAGGAGCTGCTTTCAGATAACGCGGTCATCATCACCCCTACCTTCCCTAGCCCTGCCCCGAGGCATCACCACGTGCTGTGGAATCCTTTTCAGTTCCAATACACTGCTGCCTTCAACGTACTGCAGCTGCCTGCAACAGCGTGCCCAATTTGGACGGCTGACATGCGCGACGAGTACAAGGCGGCGACCCCATCCGAGATGCGTGCCAAGCACCTACCAAACGACTATCACCTTCCCAAGGGTGTTCAGATTGTTTCCGCTACTCACAGCGATGAGCTGTGCGTGAGCACGGCTATTGCCTTGAGGGACATTCTCGGTGGCTACCGCTACCCTGGCTGGGCAATGCTCGAGGGGAAGGATTACTAGGGAGTGTGCAAAGGAAAGTGTTATGGATTCCACATGTGAGTGTTTCAGAGAGGGAGAAGTTGTAGAGCAAGCAAGCAAGCAAGAAAGAAGCGGCATATTTTGTGTGCTTGATGGGAAGGAGAGAGAGAGAAATGAGGGAAATGGGAGGGAGGGGGTTAAAAGAAACATCAAAAGTGATGAAAGGGGGGTATAGATGTGAGAGTGCATCATACTATTCTTTCTTTCCGCCCGCGTGTGTTTATTTCGTTTTGTTCGTCATGGGCTTCTTTTTTTTAAAAAAAAAAAATATCTATTTGATTGTTGTCGTTGCGTAATATTGTTATTATTATTATTAGTTTTTTTTTTCTTTTTTTTTTGCTTTTGAAGGCGTACGTGTTACACGCGTGCGTTATTGATTGTACGAACCAATGAGAGAGAGAGATCGCACTCTCTGCCTTCTGAACTACTTAGCATACGCGCTTCTCGTTCTCTCTGCTGCATTATGTGTGTGTGTGTGTGTGTGTGTGTGTGGATCTCTTCTCTATCACAATGCACCTTTATGTATATGCACACGTATATATTAATATTGTTTTTTTTTCTTTTTGTTATTTCTCTCTCAAACTCCCCTATACATTTTTGTCAGGCCTGTCATGTCTTTCTCTGTCTTCCCTCCATGAAGGTTCTATGAACGGTAATATGGAGGGAAGGAAAGATAGAGCAGCGGAGGGAGGTGGATGTCTCGAGTGGGTGCTTTCTCTCCCCCTCTCTTTTTTGTTTTCTTTGCATGTTTTGCTTTTTGTTTACTCTTCACTGACGCTGTGGCCTCTCTTCCATCTCTTTTTCTCTCTCTCCTTATCCTTACCCCCCTCCTCCTCCTTCTCTCTCTTTTATATCTTATTCTCTTTTTTTTGGGGGGGGGAGAGGGGGTTTCTCCTTCATCTTTTGGTAGCTTTTGTTGTTGTTGTTGTTGAGTCTCCGCTTGTCTCCTCTTGCAGAGGAACGGTTAGTAGTTGTTGTTACTCTCCCTCTCCCCTTCCTCTGCATGCATGTTATTGTGATTGGGAATATTAGGGGGAGGGAGGAGGGGGAGAGAGAGAGAGAGCGTTGCCCCATTATATCATACACTTATCAGTTCAAGAAACAAGGAGAGTAAGAGGACGATGAGACACGAAGAAAGAAAAAGAAAAGAAGAAGCAATTGAAGGGCAGAAAGACTTACTATAGAGAGAGATTTAAAGATTTTATAGTTTGAAAGAGAGTGAGAGAAAGAGAGAAGGGCGGAGGTGATACACCTTACGAATATGTCTTTCCTTTTTTTTTTGTTACTATTTCTGTTTTATTATTATTTTATTAAGATGTTGATAGGAGCAGAAAGAGAGGAGGGCGATTCGTGAGGAGTGAAATTCGAGAAACGTGGAGGATTTATGGAGAGAAGGAGAGATGTTCAGTTTCCTTCAATTTTAATTATTATTATTACTTTTATTTGGTCAGCAGATGGTTGGATGAGCTGACATTGTTGTTTTATTTTTCTTATTTTCTAATATTTTTCTCTTCCTCAAAAGGAAAAAATAGAGAGAGAGAGAGAGACAGGCGTGTGCGTGTGTACAAACATGTACCAGAGTGTTTGTATTGGCGAAGAGACGTGATACTGTCTCTATATTACTGTTTTTTATTTTACTTTTTTTTTAGCACTGACTTTGGTATTCTTCTCCTTCGTCTTTTAATGCATTAAAAGGGGAGGAGAATACATGAAATGAAAACAAAAAATTACATGCGTAGAGGGGCCACGTTGCAGGAGGACGTGCCTGCGGACGGCTCTCTGTGAAATTCATTGATGGCTTAATGTTTGCAGGGGTCATGATGAATGAGTGGCGGTGGTGGTGGTGGTGGGCTTTACATCCTGTTTCCATATCTAGGAAAGTTATGCTTTGTACGTGTACGTGTGTATGTTCGCGTTTGTTTTGTTTTGTTTTGTTTCTTTTTAAAAATAGCCAAATACAGATCCAATAAGTAAAAGCTCTTCTTTTCTTTCACTCCTATTTTGAAAAAGAAAAAAAAATAGCGGGCTGAGAAAGAGAAAGAGGATGATATGGCCGTGAACAATGGGGAGATATTCTACTCTTCAATAAGACGGATGGGATCCTTGTTTATGCCATCGTTTTGTATTTTTCTAAACTATATATCTATCAGTCGGGTTGGTAGTGGTTGAGGAAGAATATATATTTATATTTGCCTATATAGTACTTCATTGCCTACTATCTGCTCGGTTTCAATACTGTTTTTTTTTCTCTTCTTCATCTTCTTTTTGTTCAAAGTGGTGCATCATTGCTAGCACGCCACACACACACACATACATACAAACAAAAAGTGATAGTAACATTTGTTATTTTTTTTGTTGTTCATTGTTTAGTGAGTGCATTTTCCTTTTTTCTTTTTCAAAAAAAAATTTTTTTGAATCCTGTATTGTCACAGCAAATATGTCTCTAATTACGGCCTTTCCGTTTCAGGCCTTTGTAGGCGACCTGAAGACGCGTAAGCTCATGGAAGAGAAGACTGGTGTCTCGCTTTCTGTGCTCACCTCAGAGGACATGTCACGGATTTCTTTTGTAGAAGTGCGCACGCGGTGTGGGCAGGAAGATAAGGCATCCCCATGGCTTCCTGTTATCAGAAAAGGCGAGTCTTTTGCCACCTTCTACGACACCCGCATGGGCAACTTTGACGTACGTACGTTCCCCTCTCAGCCATGCTCCACATGCACCACGGCGCAGACCGGCAAGCTCGGCAATGAGCGCTGCAGCGGCCACTTTGGCTATATCAGCATGCCTCGTCGCTACCCGAACGACCCCGCACGTGCCATGGAGCGCGTCTTTGTGATCAATCCACATCTTGCCGAGGAGACCGAGCAGCTGCTGCAGGCGGAGTGCTTTTTTTGTCATGGATTTCGTGTGCCAGAGTTTGACGTGCAGCGGTACCTGCAGGCGCTGCGGCTGATGGATGCAGGCCTCATTGGTGAGTCCCTGCACTTCCTCGATGTGGTAGCGAACTCACGCGGTCAGGCGATGCGGAATAAGCAGAGGCGAGACGGTAACGAAGAGACATTTACGGATGTGCGCATCATGACTGAGCATGTGGACCGCATTCTCCGGGAGAAGGCACCAGCATTCGTCAGCTCCTCTGAAGCACGAGTGGCAGCGGCGGCGAGCAGTAGTAGTAGTGGTACTCACAGCGGCCACTTCTCCCATGCAGACGAAAGCGATGAGCAGAGGCACCTCAAGACGAAGCCCGCGACGGACTTGCGGAACCAGATCTGCAAGCAGGCCCTGCGTGAGTTCAAGGAGCACGGCAACGTGTGTACGCACTGCCAGGGCATCTCTCCTCGCATTACGACCAAGAACGGTCATCTGTTTTTCTACTTTAACAAGAAAAACGCGGACTTCAACGTTGCCAACGGCCTGCTCACCCAGTCACAACTGCGCAAGTGGGAGGAGGTCAGCCGGAGCCACAACCGCACCCACTGCTACTTTCAGACGTCTTATGTGCGCGAGCACATCAAGGCGCTCTGCCAGAAGGAAGCCCCCATCTTAGGTGCCATTTTTCCTCACATGGGCGAGTCCACTCTTGTCATGCCCTACGCGTGCCCTCTGCCTCCCAACCTCCTCTATAAGGTGTTCTTCATTGACAAGCTGCTGGTACCCCCGCTCTCACTGCGGCTTTCATCGGGCGTGCAGGTGAACGAGTCTGGGGTCATCACTCCCGATGATCAAACTCGCGGTCTGTCTGGAGTGCTCGATTTCGTGGAAGAAATCGAAACGTACTACATTCTCAAGAACAACTCCACGCCCGAACGCAATCTCGTCACCCAAGCTCAGAAGATCGCTCACGAGCACAACTTGCGCAACCTACAAGCCAAGGTGACCGAGGTGTACACCGATATCCTCGAGAGCTTTGCCAAGAAGGAGGGTCTGTTCCGCATGCATATGATGGGAAAGCGTGTGAACCAGGCCTGCCGTAGCGTGATATCTCCCGACTACCTTGTGGAGCCTAACGAAGTGCTGCTCCCCCGTCCCTTTGCCCGCTCTCTCACATATCCTGAGCAGGTCGGTAGCTTCAGTCCTGCCCGGACGTTGCTACTCAAGCGGTGCGTTATCAACGGCCCCTTTACCTACCCTGGCGCCACCCACTTGGAGGTGCGCATGGCGAGCGGTGAGGTGCGCTTTGTCGACCTCAACACTCCCGAGCAGACCCGAAGACAGCACGCTGTGAAGTACTTTGCGCTTGCTCAGACCGGCACGCTGATTGTGCACCGCCATATTCTGGATGGCGACCGACTGATCTTTAATCGCCAGCCCACGCTGCACAGGGCGTCCATGATGGGCTACCGCGCCAAGGTTCTCTCTGGCCTCAAGACGCTCCGCTTTCACTATATCAATGGTAAGTCGTATAATGCCGACTTCGATGGCGATGAGATGAACATTCACGTCCCGCAGAGCATCGAGGCGAAGGCCGAGCTAGAGTGCCTCATGGACGCCAACCTTAACTACCTCGTACCCACCTCTGGAAAGCCAATTCGCGGTCTCATTCAGGATCACATTGTTGCCGGTGTGCTGCTGACGTTACGCGACAAGTTTCTTGACCGCGACACCTTTGTACAGTACATGTACAACGCTGTCTTCCCGTACATGAGGCTTCACGGCAGCCACCTCGTCGCCCACGTGACGCTGACGGACCTCATCCCTGTCCCTGCCATCCTTCTCCCGCGTGCGTTGTGGACTGGCAAGCAGCTCATCTCCATTATTGTGCGCTACGTCACTGGCGCCGTGTGCGGTAGCAACAGCAGCAGCAGCAGTGGTAAGAAGGCCGCAGTCATGAAGACTGTGAGCGACGGTGTGAGTCTCGCGGGTACTTCTCTGGTGCAGCCCAGTGCGTACACCACGACAGACCCGCGTACTGGAGAGCTGGTGACGGTGCGCAGAGACGCCATGGATGACGATCGTGTTCTCTTTCTCAATAGTGAGCTGCTTACCGGTGTGCTCTGCAAGAACCAACTTGGCCCCGCCGGTCTCTCCGTCGCCCACGTTATTCACGAGATCTTCGGCCCACACATGGTCTCTCAGTTGTTTGGTGCATTCGGTCGTGTGCTCACGCTCTCGCTGCAGCGGGAGGGCTTCTCCATGGGTATGGACGATATGTGCCTTGTCGCGGAGGATCGCAGGGCACAGCTGCTCCGTGAGCTGGACAACGCTCCGCTGAAGCTTGACCAAGACGAAGCCGTGGTGATGCCCGCCATCATGACTCTCGCGACGCAGCTCCAGAAGGAATTCGTGCCCGGCCGCATGCTCGTGCCCTTCCCGCGCAATCAGCTCCTCATGATGACCATGTCAGGCGCGAAGGGTAGCAACACAAATGCAATTCAGATGGCACTGGGGCTCGGCCAGCAGCTCTTCGACGGTCGTCGTGTACGCCAGATGAACTCTGGCAAGACCCTTCCTGCCTTCTTTATTGGCGAGAAGCGCGCGCGTTCTTTTGGTTACGCCATTGGCCGCTTTGCGTCGGGAATCCGACCACCGGAGTACACCATCCACGCCATGGCTGGTCGTGATGGCCTGATTGACACTGCTGTCAAGACGTCGCGCTCAGGGCACTTGCAGCGCTGCCTCATTAAAGGTATGGAGAGCCTTGTCGTACACTGGGACCACTCCGTGCGCGATGCCAACGGTAGCGTGATCCAGTTTCTCTACGGCGGTGACGGACTCGACCCGATGAAGGCCTCCACGCTGCAGTCATGGGAGATGGTGAAGGAGAACACATTCGAGCTCGGCCGCAAGTACGGCGTGGACACCGGCGCTGACGCTCAGGAGCAGGGTCAGGAAATCGAAGAAGGCGCAACGGCCGCAGGTAGCAAGCGTCAGAGGCGCGATGAGGCCGCCGAAGAGGCTGCCGCGCTCCAGTCGGCGATGGCAGATGCGGAGGTGGTTCGTGACCCACTGCCCCCACACCTGCGCAACAGCATTCATACCTACGTCAACTCTCGAGCCCAGTTCCCGCTCTTCAAGAAGGTCTCACAGGTGGCGCGCTGGACTCACCAGGGCGTCGTCACGCAGAAGCTGCGCGAGAAGCGGCAGGAGAACGTCGACTACTACGGTGCCGTGATTGAGGACATCACAGCGCACAAGCGCGTGCGCGCATACTGTGACGCTGGTGAGCCTGTGGGACTTCTAGCGGCGCAGGCTGCTGGCGAGCCTTCGACGCAGATGACCCTGAACACATTCCACAGCGCGGGCTCCACTGTGACTCACGTGACTGAGGGCATTCCACGTCTGCGTGAGTTGCTTATTCACGCCTCCGTGCAGAAGGGGGCAGTTATTGTACCGGTGGAGAAGGCGAAGGCCGTGGACGAAAGCGCCATCAGCCGTATCCTTGGCGCTGGCGTGGTGGCGAAGCTCTCTGACTGCCTTGCGCGTGGTGGTAGTAATGGACGCGGCCTGCTGCACAAGGGATACCACTTTCATATCGAGCGCGGTGTGGAGGGCGGTCAGTTGACGGTGTCGCTGCTCTTCTCGCGTAAGCTGCTGGAGCGCAAGTGTAAGGACATGTGCATGACTCCTAGCGAGCATCTTGTGTCCTTCACGGGTGCGCTCAAGGCACTCGCGAAACGTGTCGTGACTTCTCTTAGCGGTCGCACACGCGAGAAGGAAGATGGCGCCGCGGCCTCTGGTCTGATCAATGGATCCGTGCAGGACCCTAGCCAACTCGATGACGGTTTCGCGGATGACGATGGCATCAGTGTGCTCAAGGAGGACGAGGACGACGACGACCGCTCTACCCAGGCTTCAACGCCTGCGTTTGCTGCCATGAAGAATGGCGCCTCTGTGCCTGCACTGAAGGACCTCGACGACGATGACGACGAGGGCGATATGCTGGACGAAGAAGGGGAGGAGTCTGCCGCTGCCGCTGGGAAGTCTTCCCGCAAGCGCCGTGGTGACTCTGACGACGACGGTGATGCCTCCTCAGCAGACGATGACGAGCTTGTGTTTGCTGCGGAGCTGAACAGCAAATTGACGTACGACACGTTCACCCCGATCAACGCCGCCTTTGCAAACAAGAAGTACGTCGTTGACATTGGCCCACTTGGCAAGGCACAGGTGAAGCAACTGCAGCTGCCGGAGGATCTCTTTATTGTCAACGTGTGCATCTCCGTTCCACAGCACGTGGTAGCTGTTACACCCGATGTACTCGACAAGGCCCTTGATGAGCAGGCCTTTACGTCGTGGCTGCCGCAGTTTGAGTCCGTGAGCTTTACCAGAAGCGCTGATGACACGAGCAGTGGTGAGCTCGTCTTTCAAGGCCCTGCTGCCACTACGCGCAACGTGATGGCGTTCCTCTCACTCTTTACACTTCGCGCAAAGGCTATCAAGGTGCACAAGGCTCGCTCTACAGATATTCAGCAGATGTGTTACTCCTTCGGTGTGGAGAGCGGCTACAAGGCTCTCTTTGACGAACTCTTCAAGCTCTTCAGACGCTACGCGGTAGATTATCATCACCTCACCTTGATCGCCGACGCTGCCACGCACCGCGGGAGGTGGGAAAACTTCAACTCCACTGGTGTCATCTCACAAAGCGCCAGTCCACTATTCCAGATGACCTTTGCGTCTTCCAAGCGCTTCCTTCATACTGCCCTCACCCGTGGTATCGGCGACGAGCTGAACTCCATCAGCTCTGCTATCATGGTAGGTGAGCGACCGCGCGTGGGTACGGCGTGTGTGAAGGTGTGTCAGGACCCTGTCATTTTACGCGACATTGTGGAGAGAAACATTGCGTAGGAGGTGATGTATGGGGAAAGGGGAAAACGCGCGTGCGTGCCCGAGAGTATGTTGATATTCTTGATAATGATGTTGTTGATGTTGGTGTAGTTTCTCTCCCTTCTCTCTTCTCTTCTCCTTTCCTTTTTTTTTTTTTCAAAGCCCCCTCTATATATGTGTGTGTGTGCGTGTGAGGGGTGAGAAGAACGAGAGCGAAGGGGAAAGTAGATAGAGAGAGAAAGCGAAAGAGGTGGACTTTTTAACAATAATTCAGTTAACAAACGTTAAGCGATATGGCATCGGATCCAGTAATAAATAAACATTTTTTTGTGTTATGTATGTGCGTGTGTGCTCGGTATGTTTTTTCAGATAATTGGTGTTTTCCTTTTGGCATACATAAAGCAACACATACACACGTGCGCATACAATAACCGTTGCTACTCTCTGCATCAACAAATCTATATATATACTCAACGAGCCTACACGTACGCTCAGTCTAAACTGTTTGTATGGTAAGGTCAGTCGTCTTTCTTTCCTACTATGTATACTCTATGACAATCGTTTTTTTTTTTTTTTGATTTGATGTTACTCCATTAACTCACATAAATTGTTTTCTTCTCAACCTCTCTTTCTGGTGTTTTGCATTGTTTTTGTTATGAATGTTGTTGTAGCGCAACCAACACACAAAGAAAAATCATTTTAGTTGTTTATAAAAAAGGAGGGGGAAGAAAACTACTGTAGAAACATCTGCTTTCTTCTTTCTAGGTTTTCCCTTCTTACATATTTTTTTTCATGACCCTGATAGTTAAATTTGAGGAAAAAGAAAAATAATAATAATTTACAAACACGCTCGTTTTGATAAGTTCACAGATACTAATATTTACTTTTATCTATTTTTTTTTTTTTTTTTTTAAGAAAGGTGGAGTTAATGCGGCGGCGAAGCAGCACCACAGTAGTGGCAGCGCTGAGCCATGAATTCGCACCGAGAGGGATATCCACTGCTGCTCTCATCCGGAGTAGTTTTCTTTTAGGCCCAAAGCGCGCTGGTGCAGGCAGAGGCAGCGGGAAGAGGTCACCACAGAAACCAAAACAGGCAGTACGTGGCAAGACAGCAATAGCACGTAAAATCCCTGCGGTTGCGCAACCACCTCACGAAGAGGCCGCTGATCACCACATGGAGGGTGTAGAGGACCTAGCTGCCGCTGTCGGTACATCTGCGAAGGTGGAACAGACACCGCTACCGTCCAGGGCCGTGGAACCTGAAGAAGAAGCGGGAAACTCAAGCAAGGTCTTTCAGGAGGCAAGGGTCAAGGTGAATGAGCAAGGTTTGTTAGATTCGATGGCACTCAGAGGGGAGGAAAGCGATGACATCACGAAGTTCACCGCTGCTGGCGCATTGGATGCTGAGAACAGCGTCGTTGCGGACAGTGCGAGTTATGATAGGAAAGAGGAAGAAGACACGCGGGTGAACTTGTTAGCCAAAAGGCGCCGCTCTACACAAGTCGGTCGTGTCTTGCAGCAGCGCTTGCTGGAGCGTGGGCACGAGGCTTTTCTATTGGACGTGGCTTATCGTAGCAGTCGTGGCGGCCAAGCAGCCACAACGCCGAGGAACAAGCAGAGGAAGCAAAAGGGTGTTGATGGTACTCCTGCCGTAGGCGAAAGTTGGGGTGTGCGACGACCCTCTCTCGTCCTGCACAGGGAATTAGAGAGCACAAACCCTTCGTCCGCTTCGCCTGCGGGTTATCTTTCTTGTGCCACCGTAGAGTTTCACATGAGCGTGTACTCCCCACAGGATGAAACTGCATCAAATACGTTGCATGACTCAACCGATAGCACTCCCTCTTCAGCCACACGCCTGCAACTAAAGAAGCATTGTCGACAGTTTGCTCTCTTATTTGCCTCCACACTACGAGACACCGCTCTAGCCTACAATCCAGCTCTTCTTTTGGGCCCAGGTGCCTCCGCGTGCCCAGCGATAGAGGGACTGTATGGCATCTCCCACGCCGCCGGTGTGCTAGAGTCAACCGTGCATCGGCAGATCTCGGTTTGTGTGAAGCAGTGGACGCTGACAGCGCTCACGCACACTCTAGAGCAGCTTTGCGTGCAGATGTGCCTGCCTCGCAATCATACCGGCAGCACTAGTGGAAGTAGCGATGCTGCTGCTGCAGTGGTGGTGGTGGAGGTCAGTGTATTTGTGCAAGAGCTGCTGGCAGCTGTGTCGAAGCGGGGCTCTCCTGCGGGCAACCAGATGCGCATGCTTGAGATAGACACCGCAGCTGCCAAGAGACAGGAGGGAGGGATAGGTGAAGACAAGACTGGCGGGGATACCCTGCAGAACCTGCTCAGGTCTGCGGCGCTGGAGCTTCAGCTCGCAGGCAGTCTGCTTGAAGCTGCCAGTCTTCGTGCAAGCAGTCTCGACAACAACACTGAGCCTTCACACGCAGCAGCAGCAGCAGCGAAGGCTACATTACTGCAAAGCGTAGCGTACGAACTTCTAGAAAAAGTAGCCACGCAGGAGTTTTGCCTTTTCGTCACGAGTCATGGTGGTAGTAGCGGTGACGCTGTGGTTACTCTCAGGGGTGTTAGTGGCCTGCTGCAATACGCAGTGGTGCCTCAAAATTTGTACTGTAGCCCAGCAGAGAAGTGGCATGCGCGTAGGCGCCGGCAGGAGATTAGCCAAGGCGCCGCACTGCTCCTTGCGGTTTACATGGGACTTCTACCGCATGTCATACGTGCTAATGCCTCTACTGACCGTAGCAGTGGTGAAGGAGGGGATGACGTCAGTGTTAGCCCGGTCTTGCGCATTCTAGAGGGCTTGAAGGGCTGCTGGGCCTCACAAGAAAAGATGGTAAGAGATGGGGGTCCTGGAGGGGCCGCGATATGGTGGCTACAGACCTCGGCGTCTATGCTAGAGGGCTACGTGGCCGCTGTGCGTCGGCGTCTCGCGCTCGCCGCAACTGTAGCCGACGGCGCTGCAGCAGCAGCAGCAGCATCTCCGGAGGTCTCAGGTATAATAGAGTTCAGTCTCGACAACATATCGGAAGGCCAGGACGCTGAGGCGGCCAGAAAGGAAGTCGAATTGCTAGATGCTGCGCTGGATAAACTCTCGGCGATGCTGTCCAGCCTTCTTTATTACGATCGTGGCGCATATGAGCGGCATCGTGCGAACATGGCGCTCGCAGCAGACACGAGGGTCAGCACCACTACCAACCCCGCCACCGCCTCCTCTATGGCCTCCACCATCAGGGGCGGCATTCGGCCTGAGGAAGGCGGCGTCAGCGCGGATGAAGATGAAGGAGAACTGGAGCCGAGGCGACGGACAGGCAAGCGGTCTCTCTTTGTAACACCAAACTCTACAACGGACGTGCTGCTCTCCGGGCCGCCATCCTCTACAGCCGGGGGTGGAGGCGGCCGCGGCACTTACTCCCGCTTTACCAGTCGCGCTGTCCTTCATCACCAAAGCAGCAGCAGCAACAACACGAACGAAGGCGGTGGGGTCTCATTGTTGCCCTCCTCGTTCTCTGCCGTCGTGACAGGAGGAGGAGATGGAGGCTCTCCTAACAGTAAAGCTAATACGCCAACGCCAGCAGAGGGGTTCAGTGCACTCTTCTATGTATTCGTCCTGCAGCGAGACAGTGTACAGGTGCTCTTGCGCAACTATGGGTTAAATGCGAAGTTTCAAGAGTCCATTGTGGAGGAGACTTGGCTAAGGCTCGTGCTGGCCGCTGGTGCGCTGCGGCGTGCGTTGTATAGCCCGCCAGTTTCACTGCATCAACAGCAGCAGCAGCAGCAGCACAAGGATGACATCACAACCACTGGGAACACCACAGCTGGTGTTGGAGAGAGGCTGCATCACAATCTGGAAGCTGACAAGGGAGGTGGCGTAGTGTCCACTGGCACGGGGGAAGAGACGAGCACAGCAGAGGTCAACAGCAGCAGCAACGGCGGCTTGCGCGTAGCGGCGCTCCCGGCTGAGCTGCATTCCCTCTTCTTGGCAGACTCAGCGACGCTCAATGATGCGCAGAAAGCTCCTATCCAACGTCACGGAAAGAATGGAGGCGTAAGTATACAGGCAAAGAAGAGTGTCACGACCTCAACGGCTTCAACGGCGTCTACGACGGAGTCGCGCTGGTGCGCTGTCTTGCGTGTTCTGACGACGCTGCAGCACCAGTTCCCCCTCCAGCACTTTGAGAGTCTTCTTTTTCTTACAGATAGCCTCACTCCCGTGTTGCTCGCCATATATGACGACGGCATCGCCCTTCAGGCAAGAGGCGGTGTTAATGGTGGATCTTATATGAACAGAAGAACCGCTGCGCGCATGACATCGGAGGTGGCAGAGAGATGTGCCTCTATGCGTTGCATACTCGCCACCGGTGCGGGTGAGCTGCTTGTCAACAGCACCAGTCTGCGAGATAGCATTGTGAGTGTGCAGCACGC
Source organism: Sergeia podlipaevii (assembly GCA_030849805.1). Classification (NCBI taxonomy): domain Eukaryota; phylum Euglenozoa; class Kinetoplastea; order Trypanosomatida; family Trypanosomatidae; genus Sergeia; species Sergeia podlipaevii. The sequence continues at coordinate 33,504 of JASANZ010002259.1, forward strand.
GCGATCCTTGGCCTTGTTGCCCAGCTATTCTACTGCTGAGAGCAGCGCAAGCGCAACAGAGAATAGGAAGAAAGTCAGATCGGCGCTAGCATCTTCGTCGTGGTCGTTGGTGAGTGAAGCGGAGGCGGTGGTGCATGGCGCATTCTGCGCTGAGGCAGCCATTGCCGTGTCAGTTGGATTCGCAGAAATGCCTCAGGGGTCTCTTCTCTGGGATTCTACGGCGAAGGCATTGGCGGTGCTGAGAGCTTCGTCCTCGTCATCGTCCTCTAACTTCCTCACGTTTGCCTCCTCACTGAAGGATACCATCAAAGAGGAGAGAGGGCTGCATGTGACGCTGCTCGCAAAGCAAGTGACTGCGGCCGCGGTGGCTTCCAACTTGGCCGCCATCAACAGCATATGCCGCAGGTGCGACGAGGACAAATACATACGCGATGGGAGTAGCGGCCGGAGCACCGTTGTAGCGGCGGGTACTGAGTGCTACACACGCATTATGTGTGAGCTGGAAGCAGACCCGCAGCTCCTGCTTCTCTGCAGCTACTCAAGCTTTCTAGAAACCCTTGTAGAGGCTCGCATGCGGCTGCACCTTGATCGCGATGCCGCCTCTGCCTTTGCGCATAACGTCGTTTTGCCTCTAGTGCTGCCCATTGTAGTCGCGTGTCTGCGGAAATCGAGCGTGGAAGACACAGCAGCCACGCACGAGGACGTGTGCAGCCAGACCCTTCTGCTCCTGAGCTCCTTGTCGCATCTGTCGAGCCATCTTGGCAAGGACGTGAGCGATGCTGCACGCAACGCGTGGTGTGATGTGCTCCTGCAGGTGAGTGTGTACTGTATGCGGCATGCACGGCTGGAAGGGCATAAGAAAGTAAGGTGGTCTGCGCAGGGCGGCGGTGGTGCAGGTGAAGGTCTGCCTAACGTGGAATGGACAGCGCTGCACACCCGCGCGTGTGCCGGCCTGGAGCATTTGTTTTGCGCTGGGCAGGAGACGGTGGCAGCGAGTGGCAGCACCATTTCCGGGCGAGGCCTCAATCTGCTGCACTTTCTAGATCAAAGTAACTCACTCGTACGAGGGGCTCGTGTGGGGTCTGTGTACAAGTCTCAGACAGACAAGTATGTGGCGGCACTGCGCGAGTATCATGAAGCCATCATTCGCGGCGGCCAGGGAAGGGTCAGTTTTACAGCTCTAAGCCGCATGGAGCAACAACAGCAGCAGCAGCGGCATGGCGCACTCAGTGACCGCAGTCAGCACCACGGTGAGTACGCGGAGCTGGTGAGTGAAGTAGCCGCTCGGCATCGTGTCGCGCAGGCGTGGTACGCATGTGTTGCTGCTGCACAGCTAGCTGGAGGACGATTGCTACCGTTTCTGGCAGGAGGCAGGTACCGTAATGCCGTAGCGCTTGCCCCACTCGTGCGCTACATGGAGCACTATATGCGTGAGCAAACCCGGCGTGCGCAGCGCCTGTCCATTTACAAGGACACTGCTACCATCACCACTTGTGGCTCTGTCGCAACACATGCCTCTGCCTCGGTTGGTGTAAGTTTACAGAAGGAGCTGGCGGAGGGTGCGCGTGGTAGGCGTCGAATGGAAAAGGGCACGCTCGACACTGGCGAAGTCACCAAGGCTCTCAGCGCACTCGAAGGCTCTCCGCTAGTGCTTCTTGACTTCGTCGGCCACTTGGGTAGCGCAAGCAGCTGGCTCATGGTGTGCTATGCGATGAATACTGCCGAAACTGCCCTTGAGGTGCAGCACCGGCGTAGCACGGCAGCACATGAGGAGGTGAAGAAAACAGCGGCCACAGCTATCCTCTCGCAGCTCGCGATGGTGCCACCGCCTATGTCCATCCGCTTCGGTATTCCACCGTTACTACCCATCACGCTACTCAAGTGCATTGTACTGTTTTCGGACGCGCTGGCGAGCTCGCGCGCCACGCTGCTGGGGTTCCGCGGCCGCTCCAAGGTCTTTGGCATTCTCGCGCACCCGGACAGTGCGGAGTACAGAGTCATTGTGCTTGCCATCAAGCAGGTGGTGGTGTACCTGGACGGAGTCTCGTATTCGTACCGTGTCACGCTGAAGGAAGAATCGAAGGCTGCCGCGGCTGCTGGGTCCACTCCTCCTCCCTTTCCCTCTCCCTCTCCTCCTCACACACCAAAGAGAGGCAGCTTCTACACTGACGCAGCGCCAGAGCACGTCACCTCTACCACTTCGTCGGTCAACCCTTCTTCTTCGTCCCCGATTGCGGGCACTTCAGTACGGACAACGATTCCAGGCGATTTTTGCTACTTTTTGTGGTGCAGCGTCGGGGCGATGGATCTCATTCTGGAGACTGTCAAGCACCACGTTTTGCAGCAGCGCACACTTAGGGGTGATATGGCGCTCGTCACATCTGCTTGCTTTGGCTCTCAGTGCACAATGCTCAGCGAGTGTATTCGTGGCTTCCTACAGCAGTCCTTAGAGGCGCGTGTAACGCGGTTCCGAGTGGAAGGCGGTGCTCTGCTGTGGGTGGGGCTCAGCACAGTTGCGCTCATCGGCTCTGTTGCCCACCTCGATCATGACGGAGGCTTCTTCATTGGGCGTCCACGGCAGCACGTTGCAGATGTGTGTGCGGCGGTAGAGTCTCTTCTTGATAGTCTGGAGCGCACTACTGATGCTGCTCCGGTAGCGGCCGCGATGATTGCCGGCGTGCAGGCGTTGATCTCGCACGGCAACTTGTCTCGTCGTCTCTCCTTCAGCATTGGTGTGCTGCAGCGTGAGTACTGCGACCTCAACAGCACACTCGTGGAGCTGTGCGCGCTGACCAGCCCCTGTGTTTCCTATCCCCCTGCCGCGTCTGTCCTCCACCGTGTCTGGACACTTGTGCAAAGGGAGCTAACGGCCTCTGCGGCGGCACTTCAGGCTAAGGCTGTCATCGAGCATAGAGATGAGGACCAAGCGAAGAAGCGGAAGAAGCACCATCACCACCACCATCATGTGCAACACAGCGAGGCCGTGTGCGCTGCGCTGAGAGTTCCCTCGTTGGGTGCTCTCAGGCAAACACTTGAGGCGTTTGCCGAGCTGGACGGTGTCAACGAAGGTCGCACCTCGCACCTCACTACCACCACCACAACAGCCGACAAGAGTCAAGAGCAGTCTGGGCAAGTTAACGTAGTGCCGCGGCAACATGTACTGCGCTGGGCGTGCGATGTGCCAGCTCTCCTGGCCGGCGTGGTGGAGGATCCCAGTGTACAGGTGCGAATTGTAGCCGCGGACAGAAGGAAGGCAGGGAAGGATATCGAGGACAGCGACGGCGCTACCGCCAACATCGCTGGTGCTGGCGACGAGGACGAGGAGGAACTTGCGTTGTTAGGCTTGACTGCAGATGTAACAAACGCTACTTACGTCGCCGCCACGGCAGACTTTTCCTTCAAGCAGACTGTGGCGGAGGATGGCGGTGTCGGCGGCTCCATGACCCTCACGGAGGCCATTGACATGGTGCTGGTCCAGAGTGCTCATGTCGGGCGTGCGGTGGGAAGCTACGTGTCGAAAAACTCCGGGGCTTCCTTCGCGACCGCGAGCAGTCTCTTCACGATGTTGTCCTGTCTCGTTGTGAATGTCACCGACATGCTCACGCACTGCTCCCTGCAACAGATACTCTCACGACCTGGTGCAGGCGAGCTGTTCCGCAATCTCGGTTCTTTAGTGGATGCGCACTTCATGGAGGAGCTCATGAACATGCAAGTCTTGTCTACCACCGCAGGCGAGGATGGTGGTGGAAGAAGTGATGATGACACGGTGACAGCGAGAAGATCTGCTCGGGTGCTTTCTCAGGAGGCCAAGGCGATGTGGGTACTACTGGGAGACAAGTGGGAGTCTGAGCTGCAGAAACCGCTCGAGGCGCAATTCCTCTCCTTGCAAAAGTCTCTGCTGCTCCACGTGCGTAGGCAGCGTCTGCTTGCTTGGGATGGTGTTGCTGGAGTGAGAGTGGGCAGTGGCACCTACCGCGCGAAGGGTGCAACGATGGATCGCAATCATCCTGGCATTGATATGTTCAGCAGTAGTAGCAGCAACGAGCGCGATCCGACAGCGACGGTGGTGTCTCGCGCGTGCGCAGAGGCACTGCGTGGCCGCTGTGGAGAAGATTATGGCGATTTACCGTGGCACGACGACATACGTGACGAGCTGCAGCAGAAAAGTTGGTCAAGTGAGCGAGGAGGAGAAGGGGAGCAGGAGCAGGACGACACCAGCGTGCTGGTGCTGAGCCATGCCACCTTACCGACGGAGGTGCCTCTTGAGGTAATCATGTCTTTTCTCAAGTTGCTGTCTCGCGCGTCGGCCTCTGCGCCGGAGATGGCTCGGCTGGGACTTCTCGTGAGCACCTACGCAGCTCGGCACTTTGTGTTGCTGAGGCCCAGACTCGCCGGCACAGCGGTGAACGTCTCCACACTTTTACATCAAGCCCACGACCACCACCAACAGCAGCATGAGGCTTTGAGTGGAAACGCTGGGGACGCTCATGCAACGTGGACGGGCCGCACCCCGCACGAAGTTAAAAGCGACTGGGAAGATTTCCTTCGCAATCAGCGGCTGCCATTGACGAGTGCGCATGCCAAAGAAGTAGCAGGGCTTTTCTTTTCGCGTCAAGACCAGCAACATGAGGAGCTCAGCGCTGTTTTTACCGGAACAACAGCAATAGCACGCAGGCCCAGCAGCAGCAGCAGCATATCAAGCAATGAAACCCCGAGCGTGGAAGAGCTCACCTTTGAGTACATACGGGACTGTGCAGTGTATCTGCACCTGCTGGCGAACATTGCGAGTGTACTTGCGCACTTCCAGCACTGTGGGGACCTGCCTGCGGTGGAGAAGATGACCAGTCAAGCGTTACGAGCGATGCGACACTCAGGCAGAAGCAACGGTGGCAGCAGCAGCGGCACCGGAGAAACAAAAGCAAACCTGCGAGATGGTAGTGGCAGGAGGGGAGACATGGGGACATCAACCATTCAGTCGCTTGATGATCTCCAGGAGATGCACATGACGCGACAAACAACTCAACACCAGGTAAACAACAACTTGCTCGAGTCTATCATGCTGCACTACTTGAACGTCTCCACTAACCTCACGCGGCACACCGACACCATCACGCACAGTGCCGCAGATCGTCTGATTGCGGAAGGCGACAACCAAACTAGTAGAGGCCATAGTGACAGCAATCACTTAAGTGGTGCCACGGCAAACACGGGCAACATAGCTCGCGCGTGCGTCGTGTTCGCTGATGAGCTGCGCAACATTGCGGCCACCACACATCAGGAGACACTGTTATTGATTCTACGTCGCTCTGAGCACAGCCATGTGCAGGTGGTGCGACGCGTAGTGCATGCCATGATGTCAGCCTCTACAGTTTTGACTCCGCCTCTGCTCTGTGGAAGTCAGTTTAGCGATGCCTCTTCCTTCCCTCAGTTTTTATCTGGCGCAGGTAAGCAGCAGCAGCAGCAGCAGCAGCGGCAACGCAGCAGAGCCCACTCTCTGTCAGGCCCTCTTGAAGATCGCCTGCAAGCGTGTCGTACTAGGAGGCCTGACCTACTCTGTACCAGCCCTACCATGTTGGCCATCATGACCCCAGTGTACTTCTCCGGGACTGCGTGGTATTACATGCAAAACGCGCCGAGTCAAGCCGTAGCCCTTGTAGCGGACTGCCTCGCCTTTCACATTGACCTCACGAGCCCTTGTGTGGAGAGCAGCGCGCCGCTCAGTCCGCTTCTCGCAGCGGTGACAGAGCTGCTGTCTTCCACGTCCGTACGTAACACACGCCAGCAGATGGTGTGTGAGCGGCTGATGCGTGACTTGACGGCGCGAGAGGACTTTCGGCAAGCGCTGGCGGCTCCGGCAGTCACGTTGCGGAGTCAGGGGGCTGCTGGCTCAGTACCGAGTGAGGTGATTATTCCATTCCTGGCCGCGATTGCTCGCTGGGATGTACACATAGGCAAGCAGACCATCGCGGACACGCTCAACTACGTGATGCAGGCACGTCCAAATGTGTTTGGGCAGCCGCCGGTGATGACTCGGCAAAGCAAGCGGAGCCTTGTGCAGGTTACGTCGGATGGTGGGAGTCTGAAGTTGCATGGTTGCAGTGGTGCAGGGGCGAAGCAGAAGCAGCAGCAATATGGTGCTGAGAGTGGGCAGTCGGGCATCCTTTCCATTGATGAGGACATGTCTGTGTTGGATGCCTTCACAGCTGTGCAGACGCAGGTCGATGCTTCTGCCGACACGCACCAGCACGCACTCGCCAGTCTCAATCTGTCCCTCTCAGCTGCCGCTACCACTGCGATGCACATACTTGCCATGCGCGGTCTTTCTCCTGAGGAGGCCAGCAACGCACACGCCATGCTGCGCGCGGCAGATGATGCGCGGCGAGAGCGGGCACGGATGCACACCGCCGCCGCCGCCGCCGTGGTGGGAGCTAGCGGCTCTACAGCTGGAGGTCAAGCCAAGCTGGATCTTGCGCTTCGCCTCGAGGAACCCAGAGACTACGGCGTGGCTATCCTTCATTTACGTTACGCCCTCAATAAAATTGTGCACATCTCCTGCCGTCGCCTTGCCCTGCAGCAGAATGCCGCTCAACTTGGTGGTATCGCGGAGATCTTAGAAGGGCTAGCTAGCGCGAAGAGCAAGGCTGGTGGCAAAGCCCAGCTGCATCACCAAGATCCCATTGTAGTGGGCACCATGCGGCACGTGCTGGCGCGCGCGCTGGTGTGTGCGCAGGCACTGGGGTACAGCTCTATAGGAGCCCCACTGCGCTACACAAGTTGTGAAGAAGACACACAAGAGAAACCCATGTTGGTGCTCCCTCCTCGAAGTCCCAGCAGCTGCAGCAGCAACAACAACAGCAGAAGCAGTCGTATTAAGAAGACAGAAGGCGAAGTGGACGCTGGACTGCTTCGTTTAGAGGAAGATGCCGCTGTTGTCATGGCGAACACGAGCCAAGTTCATCCTCTCATGACAACCCGCAAAGTACGCTCTGCCATCAGGGAGATAAACACGCAACGACTGCGCCTGGAAAGACGCAGGGACGCTTCGGCGGTGCAGAAGCGTCGTCGCAAACGGTGGAAGCAGCAGCTGATGAGCGCACGTAAAGTGAGATAAGACAGGAGAAAAGGAAGGAGATGTTGTGCGACTAGAGCTTGGAGGGTGGGAAGGCTAGGCTGGGATAGCGCGTGGCGGCGAGGTACTTGAGTGCTATACGATGTTGAACATGCAATCACAGAGTTTATGTGGGTATGCGCTTTGCGCTTCAATTTGTCAATTGCTGCTTAAAAAAAAAAAAATTACACACACATTAAAATACATCGTTCAATGTGGAATATCACTGCTCATATATATATATATATATTGCAATAACGTCATGTGCGGAAGTGACAACGAGAACGGCGTGGAAAACCTGCGCACATGCATGTGTAGCACACATGTTATTTAGATACATATTTAGTTCTTCTCTCCTCCTCTCACTTTGCATTGTTCTGCTTTAACTAGTTATTTAGAGAGGTAGGCATACCTTAAAAAAGAAAAAATACATTTTTTTTTGTAGCTCTCAACAAGAAAGAAAAATTGAGGTGTTCAAAGTTGCGTGGCTTTTTCGCTTTCCCAGACCACTTCTTTTTTGTTTCATCTTCCCGTTAAATGTATAATTGCTTTTTATTATTATTTTTATTATTTTTATAATTTCATTTCATCATATATTTTTGCGTGTGCGTGTGTTCACACGTGAAGGCAGTCAGATTTGTACTATGAATCAAAGGTGCGTTTATATTATTATTGTTACTATTTTTGTTCACTCTTGAGAGATACATGTACGTGCGATTTGTTTCTTGTGTACGTTCACGACACTACGTTCCCTCTCGTTTGTTTTTTATTTGTACAATATAAAAGCGCAACGGATATCATTTTGTTCTCTGTACTTGCGATAAAAATAATAAAAAAAGATTGCTTAGTAGTACTATTATAATTTTTTTTTACTCTTCTCTTTATTACAGCAAACGTAATTCGTATTTATTTATTTTTTCAATTTTATCCCAGTAGCACGAAAGAGAGAGGGAGGGAGAGATGGAGCTAGTCACACCCAATCGAAGCCGTCCATTGGCCCCCATTTCACCCCTGCACGCTGAGGAACACGTTGAATTCGACAAGAAACAGGGCAAAGAAAAAGGCAGCACCAGTACTAGTAGCAGTGGTGGCGGGGGTGGTAGCAACATCAGCACACAGTCCATCAATACTGCGTCGAAACAACAGAACGGCTTCCTCACTTCAGTACCAAAACAAGGAGGAGGGGAAGGTAAAGCGGCGGATGGTGGTGGTGCTAGCCGCGAGCGCAGTACTAGATCGAGCGGCCGGAGCAGCAGTAGTAACAATATGAACAGTCACGGCAACTTCAATGTCAACGCTCAGCTACCTCAACGAAGACTAGGAGGTGGAGCAGCAGCAAACGGTAAGACATATGTAGTGCGTAGGGCCACAGCTCCAGTGCCTAGTGTCCCATCTTGTAGCGCTGTAGATCGATGCCGATTTGGCTCTACGAGTGCTGCCGCAAACGGTAGTAATTTGACAGGCCCTGGGGCACGTAGTGGTTCAACAACTGATACTACTGCTCCCGCGAGCGGTGATGGTGCTTCTGCGAAGGGAGATCACCACGCTATAGACGGCGGTGATCCCCGCCGTGGTGGTGGTGATGCGAGGAACTCGCTCAATAATGGTAGCAGAGCGGTAGGCAACCGTCTTGACGGTGCTCTGCCTGCTAACATCACCTCCAATACTACGCAGAAAGCGCAAACCCCTCCGCCGGCACGCATGTCAATTCCTTGTATCTCCAGTACCCCGCATGCCTCTAGTGCGCCACGCGTTAGAGGCAGCAGCAGCAGCAGCAGCAGCAACAGCAACAACGCTGGGAACAACTGCAATGGACAGATGATGTCCACTAGCCTCCCTGAGCGCCTGCCTGTAATTGCGTCTGTGCGTCACGCCGGTGAAGCCAACACACGCTTGCCCATTCACGGTCCAGCGCTTGGCTGGCGATCCCAGCAGGAAGACGTCACTGTGGCGCATCCTGGGCGTATCCCTCCACCACCCCGCGCCAACCAGCAGGTACGCCTCGTCGCTGTGGGCGATGCTCATAGCGGGTCTCTCGCTAGCAACTCGCTGGGCTCTATCTCTACTTCCTCCTCCTTCCCCTCTCCTCGCACCGCCGCTTCATCGTGGGCAGCACCGGCGGCAACGTGGAACGCTTATGCAAGCAATGGATCCAGTAAGGGACTGACTGCTGCGGTTGTTAACAATAATAGTGGTAGTAGTGGTAGTATCACAAAAGGCAATAACAACAATAGCAATAATAATAATAATATCAAGAGCTGGCCTGCCAACAGTGCGTCTAGCGCTAAAGCAGTAAACCCACCTCAGCTGGCACCGTTTTTTCAACCCAAGACACCGTCTCCTGCTTCAACGCCCTCCAGGTCTGTTGCGCCGACCCCAGTGCCCACTGCGCGTACTTCTGGGACTCAAGGACTCAGCTTTGGGAGTGCTAGCAACAGTAGTCATAACAATAATATTAATAGTAACAACGCCGTGATGGCACCTGGTCAGAATGGGGTCCGTGTTATCGCTGACAGCAACAGTCAGCAACAGCGGCGCACGTTCATCGATGATGACGATGACTTGGTAGTATCCATGGCAGTCTCCAAGCGGATGCCGTTGATAAGGCCGTTACCGCTCTCGCAAGGCTGCAGTTGTGCATCCCCCCTCTTACCTGAACGACAGCAGCAGTCTTTTTCTAGTCCGTCCACGAACAATTCACCTTCAACCCCACAGAAGGAAACGCGGCCTCCAGCTGGGTCTCGAGAACCGTCTGCGCAGATGTCCACACCGCCGCTCTCTCAGAAACAGTCCAGGCAACCAGCAAAGCCCACCGCACAAACGCAGCCACAGAAGCAGCAACAACAGCAGCTTCAGTGTGGACGACCACTGCCTACACCCCCGGTCAAGTCTGTACAACAGCCGCCACAACAACAACAACAACGAAAGAAGATAGTCACCCCACTGCCACTGCAGGCGGAGACCGTTCCGCCGCCCAAGGCATCACCACCATTGTCACAGCAGAAGCAGCAACAGCAACAAACACATCAGCAGCAGCAGCGACCTGCACCTGCCGCCAAGTCCCCTCAGCAACCACTACAGCAGCAATCAGCTGACAAGAGATCCCCTCTAATCCTTGTGCTGCAGAGCTCAAACTTTGATGAGTTAGATGACAAGGAGGACACTTCAGGTGACTTTGTTCTCAGTGGGTCTGCGAACATCTCCCCTAGAGGAGGTCCCTTGGTCTCATTACCTTCCTTCACTCAGCAGAGCGAGAAGTCACCACCACGAACCGCAACACCAGCAATTGGGTGCGGGAGAAGGGGGAAAGCATTGGCACCCATCACTACCAGCAACACCAACACTGACAAAAGTACCCTTCGCACCTCGCTAGTGTGCAACACCGCGAATAACAAGCACTCCTCCATGCCGCTTCTACCAGAAGACGATGGTCGACCCGCACGTCCCACCGCAGCAGAGAAAGCAACTTTGGCCAAGTACCTAGCCGAGGAAGATCTCAACCTCTCCATGTCCACCTTCACCGCGGTTGGGCCCACCTTATCTCTCTCGCGGACGCTGCGTGTTCTCAATCTGAGGGGCAGCACTATCTCCAGCGAAGGGCTGCGTGGACTGGGTGACATTCACTCGCTGCAAAGCATCTGTGTCTCTCACATGCGTCGGCTGACTTCTCTCGCTCCACTCATTGCGTGTTCGAAGCCAGGCGATCAATGCCTCATTCAGGAAATTGACGCTCAATGTACCCCGCTACGCGATCAGGGCATCTTGGGGCTGGAATTGCTGCCGCGGCTTCGCAAGCTCGACCTCAGTCTCACCGCTATCAGCGACGTCACCTGTCTCTCCACCAGCCGCTTCTTGAAGGAGCTTTCGCTCGGCGTGACCTCTGTGGACGACAGGGGCATCATCGGCTTAGAAAGGATCCCAACACTGGTGATGCTCAACATTTGTCGCACCCGTGTGTCCTCACTCAGCAGCCTCGTTCGCTCCATGTCTTTGCAAACACTACGTATGTACTCGAGCAGGGTGACCGATGCGGGCATCCAAGGAATAGAGAAGATGCCACGCCTCGCCCACGTGGATGTGAGCACCACAAAGGTGACGGATCTCTCTGTGTTCCGAAACAGCCACTCTTTGCGTTCGATCAAAGCTCAGTGGCTTGCACTGAAGAACTGCAGTGACATCATTCAAGAACGCCGTGCGTTGATGGACCGGCTGCCTCCGCCAGACGCCTCCATGGCGTGGCGGGACTTAGAGGCCGGGTATGCGGGACTTGCCGACATCCCAACGCTCGAGTTGGTTGATCTCTCGTTCAATCCAATCCGCAGCGTACACTCCTTGTGCAAGAGTCGCTCCATCAAACATCTCGTCTTGCGCCGCACTCGCGTGGAGACAGCTGGCATCGCGGGTATCAAGCAGCTCGCACAGACGTTGGAGACACTGGTAGTGACCAATCTCACCGACTCGCTCGGCGACGAGGAGGACGAGGAAGAAGAGATGACTGCACTCATTATACCTGGCTGTTTCGCAGAAAGTAGTAGCGCGGCGGCGTCGCGTGGCATGCTGACCCGCATCGACGACGTGGCCTCTCTGCGGCGCCTCACTGTACTTGACCTATCCTACACGGACGTATTTGATCTCCGCATGCTCGCATCTCTTCCCTTCTTGAGTGAGCTGAGCATCGTGGAGACGCTGGTAACGGTCGATGGGCTGCGTGGCATAGAGAAGATACCCTCTCTGGAGGTGCTGGATCTTTCGCAGACGAGTGTGCTATCCCTGCAGTTTCTCGCGGAGGGTGCGCCAGCGCTGCGCAGCATCATCGCAAAGTCCAACCGCAACACTCGCGGCTTCCGCCTCGGCCATATTGAAGGCCTGCCTTCTCTGGTCTCGCTGGATATTAGCGACACCGTCGTGGAGGACATCCGCATGATGTGGAAGCCGACCTGGAAACTGCAAGAGCTCACGTGGCGCTGGGGAGAGCGGAGGGAGGCAACAGGACCTGTAGCGGCACTAGGGTACTGGGTTACGGCAGAGCGTCTGCGCGGCCTTGGGACGATGCCGTGCCTGCGCATGCTGGACATCGCCAACAGCGCGGTGCTTGACCTGGACTTCGTATGTGGCTCTAAGTCGATGTCAACGGTGGTGCTATCTGGCTGCCGCTTGCTGCGGAATCACACGCTACATGCACTGACGGAGTGTCCATCGCTGGAGAGCGTAGATCTCTGCAATAGTACCCGCATCTCCGATGTATCAGTGCTTGCGAAGTGCCCGCATCTGCGCGAGTTGCTGCTGGCGAACACTGACGTCTCCGCGGCAGGCCTTGGGGATGTAGTGCACATGTCCTCACTGAAGGTACTCGACCTCACCAATACTGCGGCGGAAGAGCACATAATGTACATGAGCAGCCGCAGCGGTAGCAATGGTATGACTGACGGAGGAAGTAATCATATCATGTCTCCAATGGCTGCCACGTCCACCGCTGAGAGGAGCGCCGCGGCGCTCGCGGGGGGAGGACCTGGAGAAAATGTAGCCAACAGTGGTTGCATTCGCAGCGCTTCACCACAGAGCGGCAGGCACAAACGGGGCGGCAACGGCGTCATCCCGAAAGAGGAAAAGGAGTCGGCTAGGCTGCGCGACGCAGGCACGATTTTAGATGTAAGTGCTGCGCCAGCACAGTTTCGCGTTCCTCGTCGCCGACGAGTCAACTTTGTTACCTCGGATGGCATTCAAGAGGGAGATGGGACGCTGTAGTGTGGGCATATGTGTTCGTGTTTGCGTGTCTATGCAGTATTTGGGAACGAAAATTTTAGAGGGAGGATTGTTTTCTTTAAAAAAAAAAACCATATTTTGGTTGTAAAAGGGAACTCATTACTATTTATCTAACTTATTTATTTACCTTCATTTTATTTCATTTTGCATATTTTTAAAACTAAATACTCTTTTTTGTCGCTGTTTTTTACTTGCTTCTTTCTTCATTCTCGTGTGCATGCATGTGTACATGTAGATGTGTGTGTGTGTGTGTGGACGTCAATCGTTGATATTTCCATCTGTGGAGGGGGGAATCTGAGAATATGGGAGAGGAAAGGAGGGAAGAGAGAAGTAAGAGCTGTGTGCTCTCTATTTCTGGGCGGACTTTTTTTGTGTCTTTTTGCTTTCTCGCCCCCCCCCTTTTCTTCTCTTTTGTTCTTTTAGAAATACGTAGAAGTGTACGTTTTTTTTTTTTGTGTGTGTGTGTCTATATAATGATTTCGTATTACTATTATTATTATTATTACCATTAATATTATTACTTTTATTCGCTGGTGAAAGTAGTAGTAGTAGTAGTAGTACATACGCGGATGCTGCAACTCAGCTATACAGGGAAAAAAAGGAAACTGGAGAAGTGAGGCAAGGAGATGGGTGGAGACAGTGGTACTGCTTCCTGGTCGTTGTAGTAGGCCGTTGTCTCTTCCTCTGTCCCAATCCATATATGCTGATTCATTCGACAGCTCTTTTGATACACTCATGTGTTGGTCGCTTATTATAAATTTTCATATATTCATATGCATGTATACATATATGTGTGTGTGTATGTGTGTGTAAAGGCGGCGGATTTTGTGCTTTTTTTTCTTCTTTTTTCTATGTCTCTGTGCATCCATTTATTTGCTTGAAACTGTAGAGCAGCTGGTACATTTATCAAGATGAAATTGCTGCACCTCTGTCATTCCTTTTTTATTTTTTATTATTTTTATGTGTGTGTATGTGTATGAAACTTACCTATATACGTCTTCTTCTTTTTTTTTTCTCTCTCTCTATCTCTCTCTATTGTGTATCTTCTTTTTTGATGTTACTCTGCATTTGTCGTTGATATTGTTGTTGTTGTTGTTGAATATATATGTGTGTATATATGTGTATATGTGAATACGCACGAAACGTGCTGAGCGAAGGGAAGGAAGGGGGGGAATATGAGGAGAGGATGGAGAGGACTCAACACTTATGGCTTGCTCAATCGTGTGACTTGATCTTTTATCTTTCTCTCTCTCTCTCCCCCTCTTACCATATACATATTGCTATTCCCGCTCCCTTGTTGCTCCGTAGATCAATACATATCGATGGTGACCCTATGCAACTATTGCTGTTTATCATTATAGCTATCATCACTACTGCTATCAAAAGGGGGGTATAGACTGAAAAAATTTCCCTTGTTTCTTTCTTTCTTCCCTTTGTGTTATTATTCCTTCTTCTCCACCCTCACCTCTGCTATAACAGGTGATAAACATTTCTTTTATTTTCGCGTTTGCTTGCGGGGTGTGTGTGTGTGTGTGTGTGCTCGCCTTCTTTCATTTTTTTTTTTCCAACGCGTGCGCGTGTGTGCTTGTTTATATGTGGAAATACAGGGTAAGCGGTTTTAGTATATTAGTTGCTTTTGCAACCACTTTTTCTTTTTCTACTATCCTATATGTGCCTATATTGTTTGTTTGCTTTTATCACTTTTTAAAAAAGAAATTGTGATTTTTTTTTTTTTTTGAAACGTCACTGTTGAGCTATCCCCTTCTTATTTTTACTTTTTGCCTTTTGGCTGGGATGAGTGGAAGAACAGGAGACAGTGGGTCGAGATTGGACATGCTTACAGTATGTATGTAATATACACACACATACATACACATACATGTATTCATTGGCATACTTAAACAGACAATACAGCTGATGGTATCATTTTAAGAAAAAAAAATGGCAATGAGAATTAATACCTCCTTCCACCTTTCTCACTTTTCATCCTCTTCATCTAACCGCTGTACTACTTCTCTTTATAAGCGACAAATATTTGTATTATTGTTGTTGTTTTTTTACATTTATATTTATATATATATAATACACACAGGATTGTGGAATGATGACAAATCTGCGCGCAATGTATCAACATGGATGTCTCTATGGCCCCAATATCATTATCTTTCTCTCTTTCTTTCTTTCTTGATATCTCTCTTAACCCCGTATAAATATTGTTTGCTATGGGTGTTTGCTGTTGCCCATATTATAACTATTTTGTAGTTTTCACATTTTAAGCTACTTAACTTTTCCTTTCACAGACCCCCCACCCACTTATTATCATGCCCCCGAAGCAGCGCGAGCCCCTCCCCGAAGGCGATGCCACCAAGGGCGAGAAGATCTTCAAGGGTCGTGCGGCCCAGTGCCACACCGCCACTCAGGGCGGCGCCAACGGTGTTGGCCCCAACCTGTTCGGTATCGTCGGTCGCCACTCCGGCACCGTCGAGGGCTACGCTTACAGCAAGGCCAACGCTGACTCCGGTGTCGTCTGGACCCGAGATGTGCTCGACGTCTATCTGGAGAACCCAAAGAAGTTCATGCCCGGCACCAAGATGTCCTTTGCTGGCATGAAGAAGGCCCAGGAGCGCGCCGACCTCATTGCCTACCTTGATACCCTTCGCTAGGCAATGATATGATGTATATGAAGTGTGTACATATTCTGTAGCTAGTAACCCTCCTCACCCCCCCTCTCCTCCTCTCCTTCTGTGAGGGACGAACAGGAGAGAGGGGAACAACTACATAGGGAGAAAGAGAGAGAGAGAGAGAAATAAAGAAAAGTGAAAAGTGGATTTAAAAACAAAAATGATTGCTTACATTTTATTTTTGATGTCTTATTTTAAAGATGTGTTGGTGTTGTTGTTATGCTTTTTTGTGAAGGACATTCCGAAAGGAAAAAGAAAGCATTTCTGATAGCGTGGAGTGTATATGTTTGTACGTGTGTTATCTAAAGTAGTGTATAACCACAACAGCATACATTATATATCTGCATTCTGCATGCATGCATTAATTTTATAAAATTTAAGCAAGAAGGATCGATCGACTGTTTGGGAAAGACTTTATAATCCTTTCTCCATTGCAAGTGCAACTCAACACCGTTTTCTTTCTTTTACCTTGTCGCTCTCAACCCCTGTGATGACGTGAAAGGTGCAACTCGCGGAAAAATAAAAGTGGAGGGAGCATAAAGAGAGAAAAGCTGGAGGAAGGACTATAATTCTTTTTTTTAGAAAACACTGTATACATTCGGTACAGCAATATATATATCTGCCTATCCTATTTCCTCCTTTTTTCTTGTACACACACCGTTACGTTACATTCTGCATCCCTTTCGACCTCAGCGCACGCACATACATATTTGCTTCCTTATTTCTCTCCTTTCTACCCTTTGTATATGTGTGCGTGCTTGTATCTTCGCCCCCCTCCCCCTCCCTCCTCTCTCTATGTAAGGGTGTTGATGTGTAGCCGCTGGTACTTTACCTCCCCTCTTTCTTTGTTCTCTAAATGAGTAAGACTTACCTCAATTATTATTATTATCACTATATTACACACACACACACACACACAAACAACCAAAACAAGGATCTTAAGCGCTCCTTCTATATGAAGAGCTGGTTGAAGCCCAGGTGCATTGGGGGGAGTCAGCTGCGATCTTTAAAAAAAAAAAACTTATTAGGGAATATATGCTATGGAGAAACGGAAGAGAGGAAAGAAAGAGAAAAAGAAATACATTTTGTCATTTTATTTTTCTCTTACAGAATTTCTTTCATAAAAGACAAAAGGGATTTAAAAAAAAAAATTCTCTTTATTTATATATACATATATAGATATATATAGATATATATCCCGCTGTTGTGTGCCACATTACGGCCGAGTGGAAGGGAGGAGGGGTCACGCAGATTTACTTATAGGAAGTCCGTATTTAGTTTGGCCTCTGTATGTGCGCACACATACGTGTAGCGGGGTGTTTTATGTGTGTTTGTTTCTTTTTTTTTAGTGCAACGTTTTCCGTCTTTGGAAAATGGGAAGCACAAACCATGCGTCACTTATTGCTTTTTTATTCGATTGTAATAATAATTTTTTACTTTCCTATACTTTCTCTCCCCCCCCCCTTTTTTTATTTTGTCATGGATCACTGCTAGCATTCTTGCTTACTTTTTTTTTTTTTGAACAAAGTTCTGAGCACTTATATTTATATATTTCAGCATTACATACCACACATCGTCCTTCTCATTTACTCTTACTAATACCCAAGGCGCGTGTCACGCTATCTTCATAACTATTACTACTATTATGCCTCCTATGCACCACCACGAGCGCCAGCCTCTTCCCCCAGGGGACTCAGCGAAGGGCGAGAAGATCTTCAAGTCCCGTGCGGCCCAGTGCCACACCGCCACTCAGGGCGGCGTCAACGGTGTTGGCCCCAACCTGTTCGGCATTGTTGGCCGCCACTCCGGCACCGTCGAGGGCTACTTCTACACCAAGGCCAACGCTGACTCTGGGATTGTATGGACTTGCGATGTGCTCGACGTCTATCTGGAGAACCCCAAGAAGTTCTTGCCCGGCACCAAGATGTCCTTTGCTGGCCTGAAGAAACCCCAGGAGCGCGCCGACCTCATTGCCTACCTTGAGACCCTTCACTAATTCATTTCTTTCTCGTATTATTTTTTTTTTTTTTGAGAAGGGGGAGAGAGAGAAACAGAAACAGGGGAGAGGAGTACAAGTGTCTTGACAAAAGGAAAGCTCTTTTTTGGTGCTATTTATATAGGAAGCTCTTGTGCTCTTATTTTTTTTTTCTATTTGCTGCAACCCGCTATCCAGCCCCCTCCCCCCTCCCCCTCCCAAAAAAAAAAAAAAATAGAGTACACACACATATTTTATATAAATACTCATACCTCTTATGCATTTATCAAATTATCTATAAATAAATAAATAAAAATATATAGATATATATACATTGTTCTTTCTACATTTACGTTGGGCTGAGAGCGCAAGGGGTGTCTCTCTGGTTATGATGCCCATGACGTACCCAAATCACCAAAAAGCGTGCTGCGTCGTGCAGAGTGCATACAAAAGAAAAAAAACGTTTTCAAGAGAGCGGTAGAGATGATACATAATGCTGGAGTTTTGAAGTGAAAAAAAAAAACGAAATTTTAAGAGGCTTATGAGAGGTGGTCCGTTCACGTCGTCTCCGCATAAACCGCTCCTCTCTCCCTCCCCATCTTTCTTTCTTTTTTAACAAATAGCTGAGCGCTCGTTACTTTTGCTTCTCCACATCTTCAAAAGAAGTCAAGCAGGTAAGTATATATATATATATAATTCACGATTGTCTTGTGGTTCACTACATATCTAGGTTGTAGATGGTGTACGTGCACGCATTGTGTATCATTCTTCTATATGGCTCCTAGATATTTGTTCTACCCATTGTTGTTGCTCCTCCCTCCCCTCCACTACTTTCTCTTCTTTTTTCTTCTTTACTTTATATATATATATTGTGAGAGGAAGGGGAGGGGGAGCAATCTCAGCGTTGGGGTTGGCTGATATGTGTATAATATCGTGTGTCTTATGTGGTTCTACATCTTTTTTAGCTATTATTATTATCATATGGTTACTATTTATCATTCGTGAAAGAGCATATCTATATCTGCGCCACATTTTTATTTTTTATTGTTGAGTGACACTTTAGTAGCCCTCACCCCCACCTCTGACATATGCGTGTACGAGCAGTCTTGTGTGAATATAGCCATGTCTTTTTTTTTGTCCTTTTTTTCTCACTCTTTCTATCTATCCACTTTTCTATCTTCGTATGGCTCGTGCACATTATCAAAGCCTCCCTTTTGCTTACTACTGACACAAAAGTATAGTAAAAAAATACACAAGGCGAGACGGTTCTTGTGCTTGTGACACTATTTATAGTGCACACATACACTTACATATATTGACGTTATTGTTATCGTTATTGTATTTAAGTAATATATATATACACACGGAACATTACTCAATTGTTTTTTTTTTTTAGCAAGGCAGAACAAGCAAAGATCTCAAGTGCAAGGGAGACTTTATATATATAGCCAGTTGCTTGTGTACATTAAGGTGAGGGGTAATACACATATAGTTCTATATATTTAGAGAGATAGAGAAGAACTTTTTTTCGTGGTCGGCCTCATTATATTTTGTTTTTGTTTGGTTGGTTCTTCCCATCATATTTGCTAACATTGTTTATTATCACTTACCCCTGTATACGTTATCATCTGCTTTGTCACTTAGTCTACTTACACCTTACATACATACAAGCTCTGCACGCTTGCTATTTACATTTTTTTGTCTTTGTTGCCATTTCTTTCCGCTGTGTGCAGGCAGTCAACTTATTTATCTTATAACTATTATTAGTATTATTTTCTTTTTACCACGGGAAGAAGTATAGCGGATTTTATTATTATTGTTGGGTATAGTCAAGGAAACCCCCAGAGCGCCTAGGGATAGCAATCTCTTTACAAGAAGAAACTAAATAAATAAATAAATAAAAACACTTTCTTCATTTACGTTTATTTTTATTTTTTAAAAAAACGCAATAGTAGTAATAATAATAATAAAATAGAAGAGGGGAGAGTAAAGACGAAAGAGGAGAAAGTGGTAGAATTCTCTCCTCATCTTTTTTTTTTTTTGTGTGTGCGTGTTTGCGCAGAAGGAAATTGCTTAAGTTTTCTTTGTTGTTGTTATTGTTGTTGTTGTTCTTTTACTTCGCGACAAATACATAAATATCATAGAAAGAGAAATGGCAAGTGCAATTCCATACGACACCTTTCTTCACCGTAGCTTTGACTATCAACTCTCTCCAACACCTTCGACCATAATTGATTGGGCTCCCATTCGCCAGCCTATCCGAGTAGTACTGAATAACTCACCATACGAACCAGTCCATAGGAACACCACAGAAAAGCCATGGCTGTGTGCACGGGCATCGCTTTCTCACACAGCAGCAGTAGCACCACTGCAACCACGTGATAGCAGCCCAGGTACATCAGCAGGAGAGCAGAACAGCACCCCACAACCTCAGCACTCCGGCGCGAGGAGTGGAAGCAGCTGCAATAGAGAGATCGTGGGAGGAGGAGGAGGAGTTGCGCAAGAAGAGAAGAATACTAAGGACGGCGGGGAGACTTCTTATCAAAACGGTGGTGGTGGTGGCGGCGCAGCTCACATGGCGTCATGGAGGGCAGGCATCAATGGGGCAGGTGGCGGTAGTGGTAGCTCCTCACAGAATGCTACAGTGGGACCAGCAGCACCATTCAGCAGTAAGAACGAAAACGCATACCAAACCTCTCTACTGGTAGTTGCAGATGATCTTTCCCCGAGTGGTCCAGAGGCAGGCGGGATGACGGAGGCGGTAGACTTTCAGTCCATGAAGCAACAGCAACAGCAGCAGCGGATGCAGCGCAACCACCACTATGGGCCCAGCTCTAGTCCGGATAGCCTCAATGGTTGCAACAACATTTATGCGACTGCGAGTGATGCCGGCAGTGCTGGTCAGACCTCGGGCTCCGCTGGCGCCTCCTCTTCTCTCGCCTCTATTCCTGTCGTTGCGCCTTTCACACACGGGTGGGGCTCTCTTGTTAACACACTCAAAGCCCATCTTGGTCGCGATGCCCCCCCACAGGACTCAGCTAGACACGCTAACTATGTTTACAGTTCCTATGGAGCTGTGCCGGTGTACAGCAGCGGCTCGTTCAGCGCCGCCGCTGCGCTGTGGGCATCCATTGGCTGGAACAGCTCCACCAGTTTTGAGCTTGGCTCTTGCTCGGGGGGGAGACGTGGAAGAGGAGATGTGAGAGCGGCTCTGCGTCTTACAGGAGGGGGTGGTAGTGGTGGTGGAGAGGATGTCGATTGCGTCGATTCCGCTGGCGCGTCGTCGTCGTCGGATCTTATACCGGTAGGCAAAATACGAAGCACACAGACACTTCGTGCCTTGAATGTAGCGCAGCTTTCCTTCTACTATGGAAAGCGGCACTGGAGTGGCATGATGAACGTGCAGGTGATGCCGCTCCCGCTAGGTGGCTCGCGCATTCCGCGTTGTGAAGGTGTGCTGCACACGCCGTGGACCGAGTTCTCCTTGCAGCTTAATAGGCGTCTTGTCACGTGGTGTGGCTTCTTGACGTTGTATCAAGAATGTACTCCTTCCACAGTGGCAGCAGAGGGTGCTGCCACTGTGGCAGCTAGCACTGAGGCCAAGATCACAGAAAGGAGTGAGATCAAGGAAGGCGTGGTAGAGAACAACCAGAGCAAAACTCGCCAGCGCCACTCCGCAGGTACTGCTGACCCAGACGTGAAAGAAGATGAAACGCGCAGCAGCACTTCCTTTTCTTCTGTGCAAGATGTGAAGCACTCGGGGAAGATAACGACGCCAGTGGCTGAGAGTCTAGAAGGAAAGCAGGCAGGCAAATGCCACTCCCATCATCCTCCTCACCTTCATCCCTCCAACAAACACGACCAAACAGGCACAACAGCAGCCGGAGCTGCTCAACACGACGTCAAGTCTGAATCAGCAGGGCACGAACAGGAACTTGTGCCAGCCTTCTCAGCGCCTTCTTCATCGCTGCCACTGCCGCCGCTACCATCGCAGCTGTCATCACCGTCAGCACTACCTACATTAAGGTGGTGGAAGCTACGTCAGCTGAAGGTCGGTGCTGGGGTCTCCTTGAAGAACGATCTTGCCACTGGTATTAATCTTTACTGGGGATGCAGCGGCCGCATGGGGAACGGTCTGAGCTTCTCAGGTCACATTGATGTGCTGAGACGTGCCTGCTGTGCAGTATCCTCCTCGCTGGGGCCTCTTGACATGTCTGTTCGACTCCGCATGAACATGATCACGCTGCATGGGACGGCACTGGATGCGGGGCTTTCGTTCCAGCCCATGCCTGAGCATTTCCCTAACACAGCGGTGCGGCTGTCGAGCACCACGTTCGGCAACTGCGCAGGCGTCCACGTGAAGGACATCACACACGAGTGGCTTGGCGGCTGGATCGACACCCATCGGCAGCAGCGTCTCAGCTGCAATAGTGCTGAGTCTGACCGCTCTGAGTCGGTTGTCGTCTCTCATGGGGCTTCCACCGCTGGTTCAACGAAGGGCGAGCATACTGCATCGCTCAGTGCGCATGCAGCAGCAGCAAGTGAAGAAGTTGTTTCTGCCAACCACGTGGAGGGTAGCTGGATATCTCTGGGTTTGGCCTCGTCAGTGTGGGGTTACGTGCGCTCTGTCTTGTCTTCAGCGTCCTCCTCTGCTTCGTCAGGCACCACTACCAGCTCGGCAGATCTCATGGCGGGCTCTTCGTCTTCCTCGACAGTGCAAGGGTTGGGCGGGTTGGTCTCCATGCCCGGCGGTGGCGAGGCTTTACCCGGTGGAGAGTCCAAGGCACTAGAGATGCGTTGGTGGAAGCGGTGGGTGGGCTCCCACTCGCAGCAGGTAACCTCACGTGCGGTGCAGGCACACCACACGGCGAGCCACTGCCTAGCAGAGGCTTGGCATCATGCCAAGCAGCTGGACTGGGCAGAGAGATTGCTGGATACCGCGCGAGTGGATGTATCGGTGGGTGTTGTGCATGATCCCAGTCAGGCGGGGTCTGGATGGAGGTCCTTCCTTGTACTATCAGCTCACTAACTACATATGCTTACTCATTTTGTTGTTGTTGTTGTCGGTGCTTTACTGTTTCGTTTTCTCCGTATTTGTATCACTCTCCTTTCATATTTTTTTTTTTGAGGGGGGGGAAGTCTGCTCCCGTTTTGTGAGTCCAATATATATATATATATATATATATATTTATTTATTTTTACACGCACGTGTGCCTCTATTTTTTTTATTATTATTATTTTTGATAGTGCGACTGTGTTAGTGCGTGTGGGTGTGTCTGTGTGTGTACGTTGTTGAATCTTCATTATTATCATTATTATTATCTATGTTTGTTTATTTGCTTATCTAATACTTTATTCCTTAGTGTATTTTTTTATCTGTTTTTATGTTTGCCTTTAATGTTCATTAATTTTTTTTTCTTCTCCTGCTGTTGTTGTTGACAATATGCGCATGACATGTATGTATGTGTGTATGTATGTATGTATGTGTGTGCGTTTGTGTCGGTACGACCGTGCATGCATGTCAAAAGATAAAAACTTAGGGGGCAACATTACTACAGCATCTGGCTTCAGCATCTTTCTGTGTGAGGAGCGGAGGAAACCGCAAACGCCTTTCGATCGCTTTTTTTTTTGTTTCTTTCTTCTTCTTTCCCAGAGTACTGTCAGGTCTTTCTCTTTCCTCCCACTACTTTCTTTTCTTTCCTCGCTCCTTTTTTTGTTTTCCTTTTGAACCTTTCTGTTGCAATTTGGTCTCTTTCTCTCTCCCACTATGATATTTATGTGTTTACTACTCGACAATAATAATAGGGGCAACAGCAGCAAAGGATACCAAGAATACATATCATTACAAGTAGAAGGAGGAAGATTAGCGCCGATACTACCGATACAATAAACAGTATAAAGGAAAGAAAAAATCAAGATAAAAAGCCCCATATCTTTCTACTTGGTGCCCTCACATTCATGATGCGCGAAGCTAAGGAGAGCTGCACCACCACCATCGCTGCCAGCAGCAGCAGTAGAGAGCCACGCTACGTAGATGTTGATGCGGTGCCCATAGAAGAAGAAGAAGAGATGCGTTACGTAGACATGGAGGAGTCCCTGAAGCGAAGTAGCGACATAAAAATAAAAGTGGGTCCTCAGAGAGAAACGCATGCTATGATGGAAAGACGAAGAGGGAGAGAGCCGGCTTCGGTAACGTCACTCCCCGCGCAAGTAGCGTCCACGTGCATACACAGCAGCGACATGGTAGATGGCAGAAAGGACAAGGATGATATGAACTCGACATTTTCAGAGCGGGTGCCACCTGAAGAGGCGGCAGCAGCAGTAGGGGCGGCACTTCCAAAAGGGAGCCTTAATATTGAGCCTTTACCGCCCTCCTCATCATCGCCGCCTTCACTTGCTGAAAGGCGAACCCCTGTCAATGCAGAGGCTCGTATCCGCGCATACGAAGCCGCTTATGTGCCCGAGGCGGAAGTTGTCTACCAACACGTGCTCGGTGTCATCAACCCCGCCTCTGGGGAGCGAGCAGCCTCCACCGTTGTGCGTCGTACCATGTTGAGTGAGCTGGGGGCGGCACATGTGGTGATCCTTGCTGGACCACTATTCGCAGACCCAAGGCCGCTCCGTCAAGCCATCAAGGAACAAGCGGTGATTTATCGAAGGGAGAAGCTCTATAGCAGCGATACAAGCGGAGGAGGCGGTGATGGTGTCACTGCTACAACTATTGCAATTGGTAGTGGTACGTCAGGCAGCACGCGCAGGGGCGGCGCGTCACGGCGCTCAGAGCCACCAACAAGGGGTACAGTGATCGTTTCTGGCGGAGACGGGACGGTGGAGTTCGTGATGCATCAAATCGATCTTGTTAGAGCAGAGCTTGAGAGCGAGCTGGGTCTCGGCGGCGGTGGTAACACTGGTAGCCATCACTATAAGGACAAGGAGAGCAACACCGACGACGATGGCGGTGTGCTCGCCAACGAAGCCGCAGAAGATGACAGTTGCTTCGTCGTCCCTGCAGTGGCGCCGCTTCCACTCGGCACCGGAAATGATTTCTCACGTTGCATGGGCTTTGGCAGAGGCTTCACACCCTACACAAGCGGCTCAATTGGCTCCCTCTGCCGCTGCCTCTCGTGCTGTTGCGGTGAGAGGGCTGTGGCCCCGTTGCTGAGGGAAGCCGCTGAGTCTCCTTGCGTGCGGTTCGACCGCTGGAACGTCTCCATGGTGCCGCTGCACGTGGCTCAGAGACACCTGAAGTCCTATCCGGCACCGGCAGCTGCTACATGCTCTTCTAGAGAAGAAAAGAGAGGAGAATCCCTTGCGGCCACTCATCATCATAATCGTCATCATCATTTTGATGATGGTGATGACAATGCTGACGGTAAAGCCAACCCCGCCGCTCCTGCTGCAAGTGCGCAGCAGCGACCGGTTGAGCCGTTCTTTGCGAACACGATCTACCACGTGGACTGGGAGGCCATCTATGCTGCAGGGGCCTGTACTACCCGTTCCGTTATGAACTATCTTGGCATTGGCTTCGACGCTTATGTGGCATGCAAGTTTGATGAGACACGTAAAAGCTACCCCGCGCTGTGTAGCAACCGTACTCAGAACAAGGCCATGTATGGCGTGATGGCGATCAAGGGTGCGATGAAGATACAGAGGATACGCAAGTTGATTCCGATGATCTGCGCGCCAAGTCCGTGGCCTATCAGTGCCACGACATCATCTGACGGTGCTGGTGGGTCAAGTGTGGTGAGACCGCCTACTACGACCATGTTCAGCGAAGGGAAACCACTCATGGTCCCGCTGCAGCTCCCCACATCCAGCAAGGCACTCGCTGTCACGAACGTCAACTCATACGCTGGGGGCCGCCCCTGGACTGCGCTGCGCTCCGGGCTGTATTACCGTCCTGTTGACATCGTGCCGGGCAGCCCTGTCTTGGCCAAGTCGGCGACTGCGTACAAGCCCCCTATTGTTACCCCCGTTGCGATTAACGATCGCAAGTTTGAAGTTCAGGCGATGGGGGGCATGTTGCACTACGGCACGCTTGGAATGGGCATCACCAGTACCATCAAGATGGCGCAGATGAGCGAGATGTTCGTCTTTGTCCTCTGCACTCCGCAAGACTTGACGTGTGAGGTCGGGCAATGCTCCGCTTTCACTCGAGAGTCACTCAAGAGGCGAGAGGAAGGTCTCCCCACAAACGCTAGTGCACGTGCGACGTTGTCCGTTCAAATTGATGGTGAGGCACTGCCTAGGATTGCAGAAGCTACTATCCTCCATGTACGGCCCATACTCAGCGAGAGAGTGTACGTGCGATGCAGAAACCCGGATGTGGTGCGGCAGTCCGCACTTGATGAACATGTCCATGTCATTATCCGATGAGAAAGAGATATTGGCACTTCTTGCTAGCTAGCTATACCTTTAATCGTGAAAGTACGTCTTTACTGCTTTTTTTTTTCTTTTTCTTTTCTTTATCACATACCTGCTTCCTGTTACTGTATAACGTGGGTGACCTGGAAGACGAAAAAAAGACACTCTTATTTTAATGGTCTTTATTGCCCATTTTGGTAATTATTACTATAATTTTTATTATCTTTCTGCGCATCTGGAGAGGCTCTCTACGCCCTTTTTCTTTTAGATGGTAACTCACAAGCAAACTGTGTTATGACGCACACACTCACTCGCTCGCTCAGCAATGAAGAAAAGAATCAAAACAAAAGTCGTCTCCTGTCCATTATCATCTGCTATTTTTTTTTTGACTTACTATTATTATTATCATTATTATCATCTTTATGCAATTATAAGGGCTCACATTCATTTTTTCCTAGCTCTGAGTGTGTGCGCCAAGTGCTCCACGGAGAGAGTGAGATTGTGTAAGAAGTGAAAGCAGGGAGAAGAACGTGGCTAGAGGCTCCTGTCCCTTTTCTTGCTTTCATCTCCTTCCTATCAGGCACATACACGCATAGTATATATCTATTTAATCTAGCAAAAAGAGAGGGGAAGCCATGGCCATAAAGATCCCATGGATGCTGGTGTGCGCATGTGGTGTGCCGCTCTTCATGATATGGACCAAGGCGAAGCGCATGGATGCGCGTGAAATCCATGAGATCCAGATGCGAGTCAAGTATCACTCAGAGTACTGGCAGCGAGGTAATGCTTTTGCAGCTAAACTGCAGACTCAGGTAGCAGCCCAGCTAGCCGCGACAGCAGACCCACTCGTAGGCCGTGATGTGAGCGGTATCACGGATAAGGAGTGGGCTGTGGCGATGAAGGACGGTGGTCAGCAGCAGCGGCAACAGGGTGAGAAAAGGCACAGGAAGTGGTTGTTGTTTTGATAACTGACGCTACACACCCGTGCGTGTGTAGGCATTTGCGGGAGGCATTTCGCCGCTCTTTTTCTTTCTTTTTTTCTTTTTCTTTGCTAATTGCGCTTTGATGAAACGTCTACAAACATACGTAAAACATTAAATCATTTTGCGTTATATATATGTGCATTTGCCTTTGTGAATCACTTATTTTGTCTTCAACGAAATAGTTCTGAGAAAGAGATGTTGCATTAACTGTTTCTTTTTTAAAATTAAGAATAACCTAATCTGATGCTTTACTTTTGTCTCCCTCGTTGTTGTTGTTATTGTTTTTTGCTCATATATATATCTAACTAGCGCACTAGCTATCAACATAAAAGGTGATAGCGCTTTAGAGAGAAGGGAAAACTCTCTCTCTCCCTCTCACATCTTGTGCGTGTCTTCCCTATTTTTTATCCTTTTTTTTCAGACACACATACGTCCTTTTATATATACATTATCATTACTATTATTATTATTATTATTATTATTATTATTACCTCTGCTAATATTGTGATACTAAATCTAGTCAGCGAGCACTTTCTCCCTTTCCTTCTCTTTTAGGCGCGACATTACATTGGGGAGAGTTAAGGAACTAGCAAAAGAAATACATACTATATATTCCTAGAGAAAGGCACTTGCAAAGAGATTCTACACACAAAATATATATATATATATATAGAGAGAGAACAAGGACGCATCGTTTACCTTCTTTTCTTTTGTTTTCCTTATCTTATTGCTACTACTACTACAACTGCTCTTATTACACTCTTCTAATTCATATATATATATAATTATTAGTGTGTTGTGTGTGTGTGTGTGTGTGTGTGTGTGTGCCTTTTAAGAATACAGGCCACTTGACTGACTTTTTGGTGCCTTATTCGTTGTTACGATTGTTCTGGGCACATTCCTTTCTTTTTTTTCCGTTTGGACTCCTTCACTCTTGTTGCTTAGTTGTTGTGCGTCCCCTTTTTATTTTTATTATTATTAGCAGAAAGACCACAACGCTTCACTACATTTTTAGCTGGTGTTTCGTTGCTGTTGTTGTTGTTGTTGTTGTGACTATTTATATTATTTTGTCTTACTTTTGCCGCTGTTGTGCGAGAAATAGTGTTGATTGTTCACATATCATTGCTAGTACTGCTCTTTTCTTTTTCCCCTTGCTTTTGCTTTTGCTTACTCATTTTGTTGTTGTTACTGTTTGCCCCCTCTCTCACCCTCCTATACACANTTCTGGGCACATTCCTTTCTTTTTTTTTCCGTTTGGACTCCTTCACTCTTGTTGCTTAGTTGTTGTGCGTCCCCTTTTTATTATTATTATTATTAGCAGAAAGACCACAACGCTTCACTACATTTTTAGCTGGTGTTTCGTTGCTGTTGTTGTTGTTGTTGTTGTTGTTGTGACTATTTATATTATTTTGTCTTACTTTTGCCGCTGTTGTGCGAGAAATAGTGTTGATTGTTCACATATCATTGCTAGTACTGCTCTTTTCTTTTTCCCCTTGCTTTTGCTTTTGCTTACTCATTTTGTTGTTGTTACTGTTTGCCCCCTCTCTCACCCTCCTATACACATCAAACACAAGCTTGGCACTCACGCAGATATTCAATATCCGTGCTTAGGGTTTTTTGTATTTGTTTCCTCCACCTCTCTCTCTCTCTCTTTCCACGCTCCCGTTTTATATCTTTTATTGATTTGCCTTTTCCGTTTGGTTGCTAAGTAATTGCTTTTTTTTTTTTTTTGAATACGTATATACTGACATCTACACGGAACGCGAAGAAAAGAAGAGGGTCTAAGAGGTGAAAGGAAGAAAGAAATTCTTTTTTTGTTTGCAGATTGCAACAGGGAAGGAGAGATCTCTTTTTATCTTTGTGAGGGGAAAGAAAAGGGAGTTAGAACTACGGGAAGAGGGGGGTCACTACTACAGTGAAGAATCTTCTTGATAGCAGGCAAACTGCTGTGAACGAGAGTGCATACATACAAGGGGGAAGGCACAGTTTGCGAAGAAGGGAATACGTATATATATATTCCGTGGGTTCTTTTTTTTTTTATCTTTCTCTTTGCACGACTCTCTCTTTCCAGCTACTTTCATATAAACAATAATTGTTTGCAGCTGCTTGTGCTTATACAGGATTTGTGTTCCTGTCAGTACCGCCAGTAGATCCCTTCTCTTTTTACAAAGCGGGTTTACTGTTTGTTTTGCTGGCGTGAAATTGGTAAGTGAACGTCTCTCCCCTCACCACCACCACCTCTCTTTTCTCGTTCTTTATTTGTCCTCTGGTAGAAAAACGGTGGATTGATAAAGAGGGAATAAGAAAGAGGCGAGGAAACAATACTCATGGGCTGCAAGCAGACGAAGGAGCGCTTGCGCTCAGATAGTGAGCAGGGCCTCTTGAGCCCGAACAGCTGCACAGCACAACGGGGCAGAGGAGACTGCACTGAAGGATTAGGCAGCAATCACAACAGCGCAGGCGATCATCATCGCAGTAACAATATTAGCAGCGGTATCAGCTCTAGTGTTGGATCTGGTACCACAGAACCATTTGACTCCTTGGGTAGCGCCACATCAGGTAACTGTAAGGGGGAGAGATCTATTTTGGCTGCTGATGCTGGGCGGCATGAGCCCGCTAATCAATTTGACCCTGTGCCACAGCGTCACCACCCCAGCTCAAGTGCAGAAGAAGAAGAAGACGGGAACGATAGCGACGGAGATAGCAAAAATAACTTCCTTAGTGGTGGTGCACATGCAATGGCAAGTAGCTGCTCTGGGCTTCACGAGCAGATAGAGGAGAATCAGAGAACCGATGCGGCTCAAGCAGCAGCACAGTATCAGGAGCGGGTGCAAGCCAAGCAAGCGGCTCAAGTGGAGCATCAGAAGCGATTAAATGTCGAGGAGTTCGACCCTGTAAGACCGCTGGACAGCTTTAATGTCACTCATAGAGGACTTTTGGGCCGCTGCTGTGACCGGCGCATGCCGGAGCTACTGCCCATTTCCTTTGTTCACTACGTCGCATCGATTGTCGTGAACGGTGGTGCTGGTAGTGGCGGTACCAACGCGGGGAGTGCTAGAGCTGGTGCTACTGCAAGTCAGCAGAACAGCAAAAATGCAGGGAAGAGCAACCTGAATGGCACTGTCACGCCCACGGACTCCCCCGATGCCATTCTCCCGCCCACTCGAGCAACGTCTACGAGCGGTACCGTAGATGATGGGGGGCATTCTCCGATACTAGCAAGTCGTCACGCCTCGCAGCTTCTGGCGGCCACCGCGGGGGGCAGCAGCAGCCCAAATGGTGTCAGCATCAACGGCCCTCAAGGCACTGCTGCCGCGTGGGGTGGTGGCGTTATGACTGGCGTGCCACGTCGCTCGCATTGGTTCAGCGTGTGCGGCGCAAGCCACGACTTTATGCCAAGCTGCCTGCGGGAATTGGGATTTGTCAATGGCTCCCTCGCCGCCAGCCCTACTGGGCCGAGGTCGACGAGCCGTGGCTTCCCCACAAGCGGATCGACGCCTCTGCTACCCGCGACTGGTGTGCGGCCCGCAAACTTTAACTCCTCACTGAGAGGTGGCGCGTACAACAGCAGCAGCACAGATCCAGCCTCACTAGGCACCGGGCGATCCCCCAACACACCTCAGGCGCCAGCGCAGCCGCCGGGGCCACAGCTGCTCTTCCCAACACCGGAGGAAATCGCCAAGATGTCCCCAGAGGAGCGCCAGGAGAAGTATAACTACATCGTCGCGCGCAACCCGCGTTATGTGGGTCTGAAGGATGCCTTTGCCTTTGCACTCAGCGAGAAGGTAAGCGCCAGCCCAGACTCCCGCTTCTTGCGCAAGCGGAACCTGAAGCCAGCAGAAGGAGTCACCTTTGTGCGCTGGAACCGGGTGGAATTCTTTAATCCGAATATATTTACTCTGGTGAGGGCAGTAGCCGCAACACAGGGCACCACGGATATCGTGCCTTTAGCGTACGGTGACGGCGTTGTGGCCAACGGAGGAAGCAACAGCGGCAGCGACGGCTCACCAACGAACCACACCGGCGGCAGCGGCACCTATCACCGTAGCCACTCCTCGGTCTTTGGTCGACGTCAGGCATCGTCCTCGGTGTTGCATGGGGGAGAGAATGCGCACCTGCACAACCTCGAAAGTCTTGTCAACAACTATTCCTTTGGCCAGCACATTATTGCTGAGGGCGAGAACCAAAGCTTTTCAGCCACCAGCGTTGGCGGCTCTGCCGCAGGAGGTGGAGGGCTGCTTCAGCAGCTCTCACGTGGTGGTTTGATGTCTACGAAAAAGAAATCTAAAAGAGGCAAATCGGGCAGTGTGAGTGACATGGCGGCGCTATCACGCGGCAGGCACCACATTGGGACGGAGTTTCCTGATGACAGCGTGCTTTGCCTTGCCATGGCGCTCCCTGCGTCTCGCTTCCCAACTCTCCGTGGCGTGCCGCAGCTGCCGCACCAGAACCTGTACAATCGCACATTTTGCGTGGATGGCTCCTCACGCGTCATGTCCTCCATGTCTGGCGGGGCCGTGGCGGCGGAAGAAGCAACACGGCGCAACGCCAAGGGTGGTCTATCCGCCAATCAAAAGTGGAACGTCATCCCCACTCAAACCCACCTCATCGCCTTCAGTGTTAGCAGCTTCTCCGCGTCCATTGATCCAATGCGCGACGAGTCCGCCTTCACGAAGCTTCCCGTGGATGTGGATGTTACCAAGGGATCAGTGCGAAAGACATACGGTGAGGGTGTACTTACGGACGTCATGTATGGCGGCACCCTCGTCATCGAATGCAGTTCTCTCGCCGCGGCGCAGGAGTTGGAGAAAATTTTGACTGAAATGTCCTGGGAGGAGACGAAAGCGGTGGGGAACATTCTCAGCGATGTGCAGAAGCGCTTCAAGGCACGTAGGCAGGAGCTAGGCAAGGGTAAAAAGACGTTGTCTGCGGCCTCTTCCCAGTCAAAGCACGACAACAATTCTACCACCGCCCCCACCACCACGATGAGTAGCAGCGACGGGACTGCAAGTGATGCGGCCCAGATAAAAACTAAAACAGCAACCACCTCGCCAGCAACAGCGGAACAAAGTGATTCTCTTGACACCTTCCAGTTCCGTATCTTGCGTCGCGTCGGGGGTCGCCCCATGCGTGATGCAGTGGAGTTTAGTCAGATCTCCTTCTTCTTTGGAGACATGGGAGCCCTGGCGTCCTACCACGGCACTCCTAACTCTATGAACCCGCCCGTCGGTAGCACGACGGATGCCTTTGGCGACCCTGACACATCTGCGACGTTCTCGAGGATGGCTTCGGTCTGGGTGGGCCTGCAGAGCATTGCTGCGGTGATACGCACCTGGGGCCTACACCTGCTGGCGAACCCTGAGTACGCCCAGCCGACCGCATTATATATCCAGAAGTTCTCTGGTATTGCTCCCGCGCTGCAGTGTACCGCGTTGGGCAACCTAGGTCATGCAGACGCCAGGGATGCAAGTGACACGGAGTCTGCGCTGGATGCAGATCTGCGTTTCTTCGCCCCAGAACTTGGCTACGCCCTCCAGAACTCTGCTGCTGCTGCTGCTGCTGCCGGTGGTGGTGGTGGTGGCGGCGAGAGTGGGATACTTGGGGACGTCTTCGAGGTCAATAATGGGGGCCCCAAAGGCAGCGGCATAGAAAAGAGCGGAGGTGGCGGTGTAGGTGGTCCCAGCAGCGGTATGGGCGGTACAGAGGACAGCTCACCCCTTCATTACCCAGAGAAGCGCATTCCAAAATATAACCGGTTTTACTCATCGCAGCCCAATTCCGTGGCTTCCACGCCCCGCAGCGCTGCTGCCTTTGCGCAAGGCAGCGGGGGCAGCGATGGGTGGCGCAAGTCGTCTATCTCGCAAGAGCTCTCACACGGCGGTGGCAGCGGCATCGGCGGTGGTGGGCAGGGCATGGGGCCGAAGTGCTTCAGCTTAGAGACCCTACCTGGCGCTCCACACACCTCGCTGGATCCCTCTGGGAGCTCAGACAGTGATACGTTTATGGACAGCGGTGCCGCCCATCCTCCACATAGCAAGGCAGCGGGTGCAAGGCAGGAAAGTGGCCACGAGAGCGACTATTCGCTACCGCCATACCCCCGATCCCCGCAGCAGGCGACAGTAGGGTACGTTGATGGTGATGTTACGCTCGCAGCTCGCAGTAGGCATGATCTTCCACGGCTTCTTACAAGGACAGCATCAACACCATCCGCTGCCGCCGCCGCAGCAGCAGCAGCAGCAACTCCAGCGCCGTCACACACCTGGAGCAACCACACCGAGGGAAGCCCTCCTCATCGTCTGCGCACTAACTCGACGGACTTCGAAGACAACGTGTCGGACTCCTTTCTGTGCAGTCGCAGCAGACAGGACACCTTTGTATACCCTAGCCGCATGGTATCAGAGTGTGGTATCGGCATGCTGGAAGGTAACCAGGTAAAGAAGCAGCAGCAAAAGCAAAAGAAAAATGGCTGCCCGACTCTTCACGGTAGTGTGCCACCTGCTCGTGTGAACACAGCGCGTCCTCCCTCAGTGTCAGTAGCGGGAACGACGAAACCGCCAAAACCGAACGCCAAAGACACCCCAACCAATGGGCCTTCCATAGGTGCAGGTGGTGGTGTTGTTACCTTACTCACGACTTCCAGTCTCTTGTCGTCAAAGAAGGTAGTGCAGAAGCGGGGGGGCACTACGGTGACGCGTAAGCTTCGACAGTCACGCAATGGTAAGGCGAGGACGGTGGCAGCAGCAGCAGCGGCGGTTGCTTCTACGCCGTCATCGCCACCGGTTGCTGCTGTCTCTGCTCCCCATACCCGAGACGACTCCCCGGGTGGGTCTCTGCATACGCTCCCCCAGTCCAGCACCATGACTCTCGCTGAAGCACAAGAAGTCAATGAGGAAATGTGGAATATGGCAGTGCTAGAGGTCAAGGCTCTGCAGCAGGAGCTGAGCGAGATGCAAGAAGCCAGCGCTGCAGCTGAAGACCGTCACACACAGCTGTGCGAAGACTTCAGCACGCTGCAGAAGGCGTTCCTGCCACACACCAGCACACGTGATTTTGACCTTGTCTCTCTCTACCTCAAGACCGCCATATTTGAACCCGCAGATCTCGCGAAAGGCTGCTACTATCTGCACAGTCAGGACTGGCTGGCCTTCCTCATGGCGGTGTGGACGTCTCCCACCAACGCGATCAAATCGGTGAACATTGCGGTCGATCTTCAGTGGAAAGATCTACCAAAGCTTGGCATGGTGGCAGGGCTTGTGCACCACCACTTCGCCGGTGCCAGTCTGGAAAAACTAGAGATCAACGCCACGAAGCTACTTGGCATCCTGCCACCATCGTCTTCCGCAGATGGGGGCTCAGACGGCATGATGGGATACCCCTTGCAGTGGGGCATGCCGGGTGGGTGTGACCTTGGTCCAAACTGCCCGCCCTTCTATATCTCCCCCGAACAAGCCCGCGATACGCTGTGGTTACTGCTGAGTGCCATGGCTACCTCTGCCAGTGTCGGTTCTGTGCGCGTGATACTAAATGGTTATCCTTACGGTACGGAAAGTGGTGGTGGTGGTTGTGGTGCTGACCTCGCACCCGGGGGAGGAGGAGGAGGGTTGTCTGGAGAGGCAGAGCGCAAGCGCCGCCCCTTTCCTCTTCTCTTTCCAAAAAAGAAGAATAGTTACCGCCTCGCCCTCAAAGAGTTTCAGCTAAGACTCGACCCATTTATTGTGTCTTCCAGCAGCATTCAATTTTCTCCGTCCAAGAACGACCCATCTACAGCTCAGAGCACTCCAACCATCACTCCGTCTCTATCGGCAACCTTCAGCCTCGCCGCCTCGGGCTCCGCCTCGTACCACTCGGCTATTGTCAGTAGCCACAACAACAAGAAAAAGGGCGTGTGGCGGCCTAAATTTATGAGCAAGATCACCAGCAGCGCGAGCATCAACGGTGCCATTAAGAGATCGCCGCAGGACGCAGAAAGCGAGGAGGTGATTGTGCATGATCATCACTCACAGCAGCGCGACTGGATGCACGAGGAAGCCGACGTTGAATTGCGGCCCTTCTGCAACGTACTGTGCCATTTCTGTTCCTCCATGCCGACCTCACCCATCGACCTATACGACAGTCCTGTTCCAGACGACACCCCGATGCACTACCACAATGAATACAACAACAACCAGAACCACAAGCACTACTACATCCCCATTGCGCAGCGCTGGAGACTGATGGAGGCCGTGGAGGCAGAAGCACAAGCAGCGCGAATGCGGAGGGGAGTCAGTAACGCTGATGAAACGCAGTGGAAACTCCCAAAGGTGATGATCACCACCAATCGTGTGTTTGGGCTCAAGTCTCGCGAGGAGGAGCGCGCTGTGATGCATGATGAGGAAATACGACTGCGCCGTCACTCAGATGAAATCTGGGACATACTGCAGACGGCGGTGAAGCACTACAACAAGGGCCTCAGTGGCGCCGCCAACGGCGAGGGTGATAAGGCGTTTATATCTTTGGAGAGGTAAAGTGCAGATAGAGAGAAAAAGAGAAAGAGAGAAATAATACAAAAACATTGTGTGTTTGTGTGTGTGTTTTCCGTCCTTTTTTTTTGCATGTATGTGCGTATGTGTGTGTGTGTATTAGTGTCTGATTATATGCTTTTCGTTTTTCTTTCTGCTCAGTTCACACCATACAGAAGAAAAAAAAAATGTAAGAGGCGATGAAGAGAAGAAAAATGGTGCAGTTGCGAAGAGACGACGTCGAACGCGTTTTCTCCCCTTCGTGGAATGCCCAACGTGCTTCCTCTCTCTCTCTCTCTCTTTATGATGTATTTATATTCTATCTCTGAGAGTCATATATTTTGATATATGTTACATGCAACCATCTCTTTACTTTCCTGCTCCGTTTTTTTCCTTCCCTTCTTTTTTTTTTTTCACTTCTCTTTTCTTTCTTTAGAAAAAAAATAAAATTTAGTTGTTTTTTTTGTTTTTTTGCGTTAATGTCTACGCATGGGGGAACTCTCAGAAATAGAGTCCATGACTCCAAGGCCAAGCCAGCCTCCTCTACAGAGCCGCCGTCCACTGGGTGGCTACCCCCATTGAGCCGGAGCCCTGTCCACAATACCAATTCTATTAGTAGTAGTAGTAATGCCGGTGCTCTGCCATCATCATCATCCCACGTGACGGCAGAAGAAGGCACATCTCTGTACTATCAATTGGAAGAAAGTCAACGCTCCAGACGGTCACAAACGGACCTTAGCAAGATGACACTAGATGAAATGCAAACGATGTCGCTTCTTGACATTGGCGACGTAGCCTCCTCGCCTCGTATGGCGACCTCCACGATAGTGCCAGGGAGTAGTGAACCGCGCGGGGATGAGAGTGGTAGTGGCATTAGTGATGCACGTGCGGCACCAGCTTCTGACTCTGCCGCTGCTGCTGCCGCAGGAGGAGAGTCTAATAGCAGCTACTTCCGTTTTAGGAGTCCCGCCACAACTGCTCGCGGCGCTGGAGAAACACAAGATGATAGAAAAAGGAAGAGCAAGAACAGCAGCAACATTCATGAGAGAAGTGCGATAACAAATAGCAATCTGCGCGCGACAAGCCATCGCGTGCCGCCCCTCTCACAGCGTAGCACCAATGTCACTGTTAGTGCCGATGATGGCGGAGACAGCGGCGGCCCTAGCGATCACCTTCAACTCGACTACACACAGTCCTTTATTGTTTCCATTCCTGCCTCTATGGTGGCGACTGCCACGGATCCACCATCTCTGTTTGAACGATGGAACCGCAGCACCAGAAGTTTTTCTTCATCAAATGG
This sequence comes from Sergeia podlipaevii, assembly GCA_030849805.1. Classification (NCBI taxonomy): domain Eukaryota; phylum Euglenozoa; class Kinetoplastea; order Trypanosomatida; family Trypanosomatidae; genus Sergeia; species Sergeia podlipaevii. The sequence continues at coordinate 70,176 of JASANZ010002259.1, forward strand.
TGGTGGACATGCTGGTGCAAGCCAGGGCCGGAACCCTCGCGCGCGAGCTTACCGTGGTTCCAGTAACAAATCTAACAGCAACACGACGACATATGTGAAAGCAGCTGCAAATGTGGCCAAGGTGAAGGAAGCGTCCGCCCGCTGGCTGCACGAGAGCGCAGCCACCGCTCTGGGCCTCACTAAAGCTAAGCTCGATCACCGCAACCCCACCCTCCTCGAGGCTCTTCATCAGCGGACAGAAACGAAGGAGCAGGAGAGGGGCGTCAATAGAAGCGAAAGCGCCTTGCACGCGTCATTGCTCGTACATGACGAGGGTGAGTCACTGGAGAGAACTAAAGCAATGGGATCGAACACACTGCTCATCTCCTCCACGCCTGACAAGCATCAACAGCAGCATTTGGCGCTTGTGGATACCCCGCGTGAGGTGTCTGTAAGCGTACCAAGTGACGACTCGCCGTTCCGTAGCTTGCAGTTTCGACTGCAAGCCACCTTCAACTCTGTTGGAACAGCGGTGGCGACGGCGGCGGAGGTGGATAGCAGCGGTGGTCACAAGATCTTGTCAAACGCCGTGCTAGCCCGCCAACCCCATGCAGATTCCTCTCACCCAAGTAATACGGCGGCAGCAGCAGCAGCTCTAATTGCTAAATGGGAAGACGGAGTGCGCTCGTCTGAGCGGGTTGGTGGTGCTCGCAGTCTCCAGCTCGCTCGTGAGCTCTTTGCCAACGTCGTGCAAGGAAGCCGCCACTATAGACCGCTGGTGGCCTCTGGTCAGGAACAGATGGCTCTTCTGGCAGCTCGTGCTGCGGTGAGTGCGGCGCTGCTGGAGACGGTGGTGGCGCATCTGCCACGACACCAAGCGGTGTTGGTCCCCTATGTGGAGATGCTACTTCAGTATGTCTATGTACCCGATACGCAGTCGATCCGAGAGGCCATCGGGGATGTCGCCTACAACTCGGTGCTTGACGGACTCGGTGGCGATGAGCACGCTCTTCGCCGCTGCGCGAGTAGTTATAGTACCGCTGTGCCCACGACGACGAGTGTGACGGACGGTGATGAACCCCGATGGGGTACACTTGGTGTAGGCTCTAATATTACTGCAAGGCCCTCTATTGCCACGACAAGTGCGTACCGCGATGTGAGCAGCGGTAGCCACGCTACGACCGCAGTTACGGCTACTACCACTAGTGCTGCGGGTGGTACTTTTAGAAGCACCGTGCACTCTTCTACGCTGATGTCCGTCACCACCGTTGAATCCCTCGCTCTTACAGATCGCTTTGATGAAACCGCTCATCACCTGCGAGTAGGACGAGAGTTGGACAAGGAGAAACGAGGTGGAGGGAAGGCGGGGAACACTACAGACGGCAACCCCCATCATCAGGTGGTGACGGTCGCGGATATGCAGTACATCATGGCACAGTATGCCCGCAAGCCGTATTTCATTGCTCATGCAGAGCTCTCCAGAAATGTCGTGTTGCTTGCACACCGCGTGCGCGCACAGCAGCTGCACTTTCACCGACTGCCTCTCATCTTCAGCATGATGCAGGCAAGCTGGTCGCACACGCTGCTGCGCACGGTCTTGCGTATGTGGCACAATGTGTGTATTCAGCGACGCATGAAGGAGCAGAAGCATCGCCGCCGCTGGGGCAAGCGCTGGGCTTTCGAGAAGCTGAGGGTAAATATTCGGCACTGGCGCAGCTTCGCAGCCTTCACATTTAAGTCTGCCGAGGCAGACAACATTGCGCGGGCTCTCATAGTAGCCAAAAAGGACGCCATACGTGTCTTCAATGCAGGCGTGAGCACGATGCAGGGCACGAGCCGCACACTGACCACGTCCATGGAGGCGAAGGTGGTAGAGCGCGCCGCGCTGGAGGTGACCCTGGCGGAGAAGGAGCAGCAATACAAGGCTGTGCTTGAGCAAGTGCGTGAGATGGACAGCGTGGGCTCCTTGCTGCTGGACAGCCTATTGCTGCACGAGGCACCGCCAGAGGTCATAAAGCCCGAGGTGGTCGAGGATGAGCGGCAGCACTGCTACGTCTCTGCACTCTCGATGATGGTAGCGTGGGCGGAGCGCCTGCTGGAGACGGTGGGTGTTGAGACCGAGGATATCTGCGAGATGTCCGCGTCTGTCATGTTTGCATCCGTGACATCGCCCAACGGCTTGGGCGAATCCGCCACTTCCCCTGCGCGATCGAAGGCGCCATTGACGCCCTCGAATGCAGCCAACAGCATGACGTCAATCAACGTCATGGCCATCACGGCATCGTGTCCCAAGCTCTCTGCCCTGATCACTGAGGAGCTGCTGTACGCGCCAAATGAGTTGGTGTGCATCCCCTTCTATAAATTCCTCGTTCTCATGCGTTGCTTTGGCTCTGATGAGCCCTGCGTACCTGCCATCGAAGTCGTGCGTACGGTGAAATCAGCAGACTCGTCGGTGCTGAAGGAGCTGCTAGAGCTACAGCAGCGCGAGGGCGATGATGGCGAGGACGCTCCTCACATTGGTGGGGGTGGCGATGGTGCAGCGGGCGGGCGTCGGTCGCTGCCCACCAGTGTACAGAAACGCAACGCGGATAGCAACAGCAAGAGCAATCACAGGAACGGGGACGAGAATGAGTCCTTGGTATATCAGTTATCTACAAGCGCTCGCTCCACCGCAGAGGACGTGGCCCGCATTCTTGTAGATTCATATGAGCGCCTGACCAACAGTGTGTGTGTGGTGACGGCTGAGCAACTCGTCACACGCAGCCGAGGCGTTTTGCTTGTGTTTCTCGCTGCTCTCTTCCGGCATTACACGAACTGGATCGTGCGAAGTGGACGTGGCGGGCAGGAGGTGATCGAAGCAGCCGCGGCAGCAGCCAATATCGCTTCTCCTCTGAATCTGCTAGCAAATGAAAGCGTGAGCACTGCTTCATACCCTCGCTCTCCCCAAGTGGCTGCGCGTGCACTTCTCGCGGGTGCGGACTACACGGGACGGCGGCACCCCAAGTACGCCAACTGGTATTTTCCTCCTCACAGCCACGATCAATGGCTCATGCAGGTCTCCAATCAGCGCAAGTGGATTGCGTCGGCACTGAGTGCAATGCACCGATCGATAGAAGTCGCCACTTTTCCCAGTAACGAGCTCGCGCTCCATGAGCAGGACGCGGTGGCGGACCTGATGAAGAGTCTTGTTCCCACGCAGATTGAGGACGTGCTGCCTATGAGTGGGGAGAACACGACGCACTACTACGTTGCACTCCTGCGGGTGGTCGAACGGCGCTACCAGAGTCTGCGCAAGGTGTTTGAGATGTATGCTCTCTCGATCCGCGATGTGCGCCGCGCACGTGGCGAAGTCGTTGAAGAGGATAAAAGTGAAGACGAGGATGATCATAAGCACCAAGAAAGAAAAGACCAGAAGGGAATCTTCGGTGGTGAAGACGGCAACCAAGCACAAGACGATAGCGACAGCGATGATAGCGACAGTAACGGTAGTAACAAAGGCGGAGAGGGGGAAGGCGACGACGATGAATCCAAGAGGGAGCGCAAGGACAGAAGGAGAAAGACGCAGCGAAAAAAGAAGAAACCAGAGAAGTACATCTCCGCAGCGGACTTTTGGCGTTTGCTGAAAGACGCCGGTCTGGCAGGCACACCAGGGCCAAAATGGGAAACGTGGCCTATCCCGCTACACCGCGCAGCTGTCTTTAGCATCGTTGAGCACGTCACGCTGCACACCCTCGTCCTTCAGCAAGCGACCGAGGCGGCAGCTGCGGCTGCTGCTGGAGGCGATGGACGGAAATATGGCGCCTTCGGGCCGCACAGGTCTTCAGCGGTGGTGCCACTGAGCAAGGTGGCAGTCCCCATGCCTAGCGCACCTCTGCTTGTGCAGGTGGGCAAAAACCGTGTACTGCCTCACTTCGCTCGCGCTGTGCAAGAGAACCGGCACGTGGACCTGCGCCACGATAGGGCGACGGTGTGTATGAACATGGCCCAGTTCGTCGAAGCGATCATTCGCTGCGCGCACACTTGGCAGTGTATCAACCGCACGGACTGCGTCCAGCGCGCGGAGGAGGCAGAGGCAGAGGCAGAGGCGAACAACAAGGATGGGGGACCAATTCCATTGAGCAGCTCCCTTTCAAATAGCGGCACTCTCTCCACTTCCACCCCTGCGGTAGCTGCACACAGGCTGAAGGATCGAGGAAACAACAGCGCGGGGTCCAGGAGCTCGGTGAACGTGACGCCCTCTACGTCGCCGCGAGCCGGCGGCGTCGCCGCCCCCGCCACCACCACCGTCATCGCCGCTGCGGTATGCTATCCCACAGGTGATTACACGGAGCCATTGAACCCTCAAGTGTTGGACTCGTTTCTTGGAGTATGGCTTGTGCCGCGCCTCCTCGGTGGCATCATCTCGCCCGTGCAGGTGCGCCAGGTGTGCCGCGGCGTCGGCGTGCGCCTCTTTCTCGCTGCACAACAGGAGGAACTCTTCCGCGTCTTCTCGTCCTTTTCGAAGCCACGAGAGGCGGTTGGCATCCGTGGTGCCCTGCCCCCGCCCTTCTTTTTTGCTCTTGAACGGCAGCGCATGCAGCAAAACAACGATGTCGGGGGTGATGGGGGTGGCATAATGTCTCCTCTGCAGCAGCGGCGGGTAGCCAGCCGGCACCGAGTGAGAACCCGTTCTGGCGTTGGTGCAGGTCATGGAGGTACTGGAGGAGCTGTCAGGAGAGGCAGCAACAGTGGTAAGAATGCTGTCTCCACGAGCAAAGTTCGGGATGTGGGTATCGTCAGCGTCATGTCCTTCGCTGAGGTTCAAGTATTGGCAAAGGAGAAGCAGTGGTATCGTGTCCCACGCATCAACGACGCCTCACTGAAGCACTGCCTTTATGGAGTTTTAGCAGATGCCAGCCGCGAAGGCGATGCGATTTTCTTTCCTGAGTTTCTTGATCTGCTCTGTGCGGTGGCGCACTACTATGATGCAAACCCGATGGTGCCACTGGAGAAGAAGCTGAAGGACTTTGTACTGACTCGTGTGCTTTCAGAGTAGTAGAGCACAACCGTCGCATAATTGGGTGAAAAATAAAAAAGAAAGACGTAGGAGGGAGGGGGAGAATGTATACGTGTAGGGGCACATGAGAGAGAAGAAGTGTTGTGCGTGTCCTTTTTCTTTTTATGCTATGACGATAGATACACCGCGTTTTTTTTTTAGATTTTAAGAATACTTGCTATTATTATTATTATTATTGATACTGCCGCACAATGTGTGTGTATTTGCTACTTTTTCAATTTATTGCTGCTGTTATTTATTTATTTATTTATTATTATTTTTTGTTTTCGAAAGAGGGGGAGAGACAAAAAATAAATGTATAGTATCCCTCGTTGTGTAGCTTAATCAGTTTTGCCTACTGTGAGCAACACATCTGTGTGTGTGTGTGTGTGGTAGCATAGCATATAGCATGTCATCATGTTGTAGACAGCTATATCCACTGGCTTTGTGGATGCAAAGAAAAAAAAAATGTTCTCTTTGCAGCTACCCACTCACTCTCTCACACACACACAAACACACACACAAACATGTTCATTTTTTTTTTTCTGTTACTTGCTCTATTTTTCGAGAAGTCCAGCAATAACAAAAAAATAATGTTTACTCTAATTTTTTTTTATGTCCTCCTGTTGCTCTTCTTGGGTACGTACAGGATTTGTTGAGTGAACTGTATTCGTACCATCTGAATGAAAAGATTGACAGCTCTTCTGGCTAACTTGGCAACAGTTTTCTCCTAATGTTATATATCTATGTCTTTTATATAAAAAAAATACTCTTAACCTTTTGCGTTTATTTACATATATATCCAATCAGAATTTGTCATCACACACTTAAAAAAATAAATGGATTTTGCCGCCGCCGCTTCTGCAACGGCTAGCACGCTCCCTAGCGTCCTCGCCAACGGCCCTGCACTCCATAGTCTCGTCCGTGTTCACCTCACCAACGGGGCTATTGTCACTGGCCGCTTGATCGAGATGGACGGTAACACGATGAATATGAAGCTCGACGCCCTCACGCACACGGCAGTCGCCCGCACGATTCAAGAAGGATCCTCCTCTTCCCTTTCGACTTCAAATGCGGCCGCCATGACTGGTAAGAGCGAATACTACCACTCTGCGAGCGCCACGGGTACCTCTGGGACGAATGGCGGGCGGGGCAGCAACAGTGCTAGCACGACTCGAACTATTATTGAAAACAATCCAGTTGCTCTCCGCTGTCTTGGCGGTATGGTGATCCGTGGGGCTTTTATTCGGTTCATCGACTTCATCTCCGAGGAGAAGAGCGGGGGACGTGGATTAGGAGAAATCACCGCGGCTGCGGAGTCGGTCAGGCCCACCTTATAGTCTCTGTCTATCTCTATCTATCTCTTTATTTATTTTTATGAAAACTAAACGTCATATAAAACTCCTTCTATGAGCCAGAAGATCATTTACTTTAAAAAAAAATTCCTAATGCATATAGTCTCCCGGGTTCTCTTTTTTTTTTTCCTTTTGCCTTTTCTTCTTTCTTATCATATATTAGTGCCTATCGCACCCTTCTATATTTATTGCTATTATTATTATTATTATCTTTCTTCCTTTCTTTCTTTCTTTTTTATTTTCCTCCCTACTCATGGCGATATTCTTTCTTACTAACTGCGAAGAAGTGAAGTACTAAAAAATTAAAAAGGACAAGGGACAACATATATATATATAAATATAGAGAGAGAGGGGGGAGAGGGAGAGGGAGTACTTTGAGTATATATATATATTTGTGTGATCTATCATATTTTTCGTACTACCAGTATATTCAGTGTCAACATATTCCCCTTCTTCTTTTTTTGAAACTTAATACTATTTAGTTGCGTCCTAGGTTGCTAAACGTGTTTCTAGTACTTTCCACGCACATATCTCTTTAAAAATAAAAATAAAAAAAAAGAGAGAGAAAAAGAGGAGATTTTGACGGCCAGTCTTGTTTTTCTTTGGAAAACAAAAAATCTCTGTTGTATCTGCACACACTTTCTCTCGTTTTATCATTCTCTCTTGGTCTGTCACAGTAGCCAAGTAGAGGTAGCAACAATACACGTTTGAACTCACATATAAATATTGTTTTTCTTTCTTTTATCGTTGTACCTTTGTAGATATAGAGCGTCTGCGAAAAAAGAAAATTCAATATATATTTTTTACACTCATATACATATATATACAGTGAGATAGAAAAGGTCAGGGTGGCCCCCTTCCCTCCCCCCTTTACACGTATACAAACGAAGGCGGTTAGTTGATTAAAGCGAGGAAAGCAATAAAAGGAAAGGTTGAGAGAGGAATCAGAAAGAGAGAGAGAGAGAGAGAAACATAGTAGTCATATATACACGAATGGGATGTGGCAATCGAAAGGAGAAGCACCGGCAGATCGCTTACCAGCGTGACTTCCTGGGCACATGCTGGGACTCCACGCAGACTGACGTGGATTATGCCAATGACTACATCCCAAGCCACTGGATGGGTATGTCAGCCATCACCATGGAAAAGAACACTGGCAACTTATGCTTTACCACACGCACACTACTCACAAGGCGTGAGGCCACCACTGCTGGCGCGGTCGATAGTGCAGAGGTGGGGGCGTCTGTCGCAGGAGGCGGAGCAGGCAGCAACAGTGCATCGCCAACAACAGTGGGTGCAGGTGTGATGAACCCCGCGCCGCTGTCCTCAGTCAATGAGTCACCACAGTTGCACGGCCCCTCGCAAACTTTCGGCCCTCCGCGTGTTGGAGGCAACAGTGGCGGCGGATTTGCCCGCCAAACGTCGGCGGAGTCCATAAGGCGATACATATCCCCGCACGCCTGTGGAAGCGGAGCCTTGCCGTCGGTACGGGGTCGAGAAACCCTCAGCTCATCCGGACACCACAGAACCCATCTTCACGGCGGTAATCATATCCCAGAAAGGGCTCGTTCGAACTCCGACACACACAGCAATCCGGCGGCGACGCTACGTACGGTGATGAGAGACACACGAGAGCAAGAGAAAGCAGCGCACAACAACCATCCGTATCTACGCATCAATGGTCTCTCGGTGCTGCCGGGGGTTATCTTCACAGTAGCGCCAGCGAAGCGGCGATATGAAATGATATCACTCATCCCCAATGATGCAAGCGACATAGCGTCAATAAAGAAGAGAGACGACGGTGACGAGGTTGGAGACGCAGCAGCAACAGCGGCAGGGCAAGAGCAGGGCAGTGCGAGTTCCTCAAAGCCTATTATTCAGATTCTCCCCAACACTATCGGCGGCAGACAGATACCACGGCGGACCTCCACCGCCAGCTCCCTCGCGTTGGATCTGCGCAGTGAGCCCACTGACCAGCTCTCACAGCAGCAACCGTCGTCATCGAGGACACCCTTGCAGCCTCGCGCGACATCTTGTCCGGAGCTTGCTGTACCGGAGACCGACACACACCTGGAGGATCTTCAGAAGGATCCGCTCAGTAAAGAAAACAACTACCCCCTTCTTGACCGCGACGATCCACACATCAACGCCACTACGGCGCCGGTTATCATCGGGAGCATTGCAGCGCACGAGCTACTTGCCCTTGGTGGTGACGGCAACGGCGGTAACGTCGATGTGTGCTTTGGTGGATGGCTTTACATTAGCCTCCAAGATGAACATCAGCGCCTGCGTAGGTGCCTCGATGATCATATGAAGCGTCGCGAGGAGCGTCTAAGGAAACTCGCGGAGAAGCGCGCACATAGACGACGGCGTGAATCTCATCATCATCATCACCATGTGGGCTCCGGTATGCACAGTGGGGAGTCTGCAGGGCGTTCCACACCGGCCACTGCCACGTCTCCACAAAGGTTTGCGCGCCCCCACAGGCGTACATCTGTGTCGAGCATCGACTCCACGCTCTTGGAGAAGAGCTGCAGCAGGACCCACGTTCCGTATGGCGATGGCGACGAAGATCAGGTCGTCGATGATGAAATCACCTCTGGTCTTCGAGATGGGAGGTTAGCACGCAAGGGAAGCTCTGGGATCCCCACCCCGCAACGATATAGCAGCGGGGTACCATCGCCTGCTCTGGGGTACAGCAAGAGTGCCGGGATGTACGAGCCGAAGAAGAAGTTTTCTTTTCGGCGCTCAGGGCTAAGGGGCGAAGATGTGCGGAACGGCATGAAGGTTGGCGAGGAAGGCAGGGCTAGCAGTGGTGGTGGTGGTGGCAGCGGCGAGCCCCTGTGCTTCAGTAAATCCTACTCAGGGGCAGAGAACCGCCGCCGAGTTAGTCGTGGCGACGGTGGTACTAGCGCGCTAACCGCAGAGGAGGAAAGCGAGCCTGCTACATGGATACCGTATGCCTATGTTATCGTGGCGGCACCCATGTACGAGTGTACGATGCTGCCGACCGCGCATGGTCTCGACTTTTATCGTAGCAAGCCCATCTCTCTCAATGTGAGCGATCCAATCTCACGCAAGATGTTTGGGGTGGGCAGCATCAGCAGTATCCGATATGGTGGCATGACCGTCATTGAGTGCAGGGACACCGCCACCGCAACAGAGGATGATGACTGGGTGGTATATCTTCACTCTCTAGCCAAGCGCTGCTCTCCGCCGCCCAAAGAAGACGATGAGACCGCAGCAGCAGCAAACGGTAGGAAGGGGAAGTGTGACGCCGAGGAGGGAGCGGCGGCGATGAACGAAAACACCACGAGCACGAGTACCATGAGCACCAGTCATTTCTTTCAAGCGAAGAATGCAACCATGTGTTTTGCAGAGAAGAACCAGCACGACTCCCCTCCGCCTGCAGACGCAGCGGTGCTTGCGGCCATGTCAGCAGATGAGGTGCACAACTTGCTTTCACGCGTGCAGTCTCAAGTTTCGAAGGTACACGATATCAAGAAGCAACTCCGCAAGGCACTCATGCAGAAAGCGAAGCTGTATGTGGTAATGGCCTTTACCCGTGTAGCGGCGCGCCGACGGCGTGAGTGGCTACGAACCATTGCGGCCGAGCTCGCAAAGGACACAACGATGGACAAGTACAATGGCAAGGACCTGATGGCAGATCTGGAGAAGCTAGATTTTGCCTTTTCTGATATAGTTGCGCAACGCTCCACTTTTATGCTCTCTGGCAATCCAAAGGAACTGCACATCCGAGGGACGTTCCGTCAGATCGGCGGGCTCAAGTATCTTGACGCGAATGCCCTCATGGATGGATGCCCACTCTCAGATGTGGTCACCGCGGTGATGCGGTGGGTGGTGAACCTTCTCTACATGCCCATCAAGGCACGGCCGCTCTCTTTGTATTTACAGCGACACGAGGGTATTGCTCAGGTGCTGCGCCTCGTCCCTAATCGTGTTGCTCAGGAGGTGCTTGATCACGCCGCGTCTGAGGAAGTGCCCGCAGCCAACACGGTGCTGCAAAATGCGAGCTTTGTTATGCAGCAGCAGCAATCTTACTCACCAAGAGCGTTAGTGCATACAAGTTCGCCCAACGTGCAGCGGCAGATCGGCTCATTCTCTTCCGCTCCACAGGGAACACTGCCAAGCGGCAGCTTTGGCAGCATAGGGGGCGTTAGCCATGATGGCGGTGCTGCGATCACCTCTCCGCTGACGCGCATGGCGCCTACAACGCGTCTGTTGTTTCACACATACTACACAGGACCTCTTGATCCCGACGTGAAGCCGGTGCTACCCAAGGAGCTAGAGGCTATGCTGGACAACTATCTGAGGCCACTAAAGAAGGATGGTACGGCAGACAGGGCGGACGGCGCGATGTCTAAGTCGGCCAGCGCCGAGAAGCCAGACACGACGCACCACACCGAGAATGTGTGCACCTCTTTGTATTCCGCGCGGTGTGGTGTCAGCGTTGGCGCTAACAGTTCCGCGATCGTCGTAGCGAAGGACGACGATGTGGCACCACCCCCTTCTATATCTGGCACAGCGACCCACGCGGATCCCCACTCGCCGTTTATTGAGCCCACGAACAGTAACGACAGCAAGTCTCATGCGTCGAGTGCGGGGGAATGTCACGACGTTCAGACGCAACAGCAGCAGCAGTTTATAAATGGGCAGCAGAGCGATGCGACAGCGCCAGCACCGACCATTGAAAACTTGTTGCTTTGCAACACCAAAGACGCCCAGCGCACTGTCGAAACTATAGAGGCACGATTTGCTAGCAACAGCAGCCACAACGCTTCCATGGTCAACCCAAATAGCTTTGCTGTGCACAACGCTCTGCAGCACGTGTACAGACCGTACGCGGCGAATACAACTGTAGCTGCTGGCACCATTGTGGCGGCCGCCGCTGCAGCGTACAGCCGTAACGCAGGCGAAAGTCTCTCTAACTCTCCAAACACAATGATGACGACGAACGAGCAGTTGAAGTTGCCAGAGGGTGGTGGTGGTGAAGGAGGACAGCAAATTGTCAACGACAGCAGCATGCATGGGTCCCTGGGGATGCACTTGGAAAGAAGGATGATATCCGCTTCAGGATCCCCCAGCAACCCCCTCACAGCGGGCACAGGGAGCCATTATTGGTTCCCATCCTCTCCGCCCGGTACTGTGCCGGCCGTCGTCTCGAATGCCGAGCCCGACGCGTACAGCAAGGCAGATCGCGAACTTCGTGCGCTCAAGTCTGAGCTAGAGGAGATGCAGTTCCTCGTGTCCAACGCGCAGGCGGAACTGCTGGCGCAGACCCGGGAGTACATCTCGCTCAGCTCATTATTTCTTCCCCACACCCGCGCCGATCAGGCCCCGCTCTCGCTGCTCTTCATGAAGATGCTGCACCAGTTCCCCAATGATGTCCCAGTGAAGGAGCTTGGCTCTGAGTGGCTCCCCATGCTCATGTCTCTCATCACCACCAGTCGGGACCAGGCGCTGCACGTGCCGCGGGCGGGGGAGGGGGAGGGATCAGTGGTGGTGGTGGTGACGACGACTGGGCAGCGACAGTCCTCGTATGCGCAGCCTCAAACTGATATGTGCGACGCAAATAAGGAAGAACGAGCGACGGCGCTGATGCCGTGGCGCAACAACGCCAGTAGCACGCATCCTTTCTTTCATGAGGGCATAGACGAAGGCTGTGAAGAGGGTGGTGGTGGCGGCGGACACAAGAAAGAAAAGGAGGAAGAGGGAGAAGAGAAGGGTGGTCCAGGTTCGTACATGCTCACCTCACGGCGACTTCCTCCACCTACGGGTTACGTGCAGGAGCTGGCCATTGCGCCGCCACGGCATCATCTACACCTCGACATCGCCACTGCCTTGGAACGCTCTGGCGTAGATAGCGGACTCTCTTTTTGCTTCACAGGCGGGTCACTGGGGTTGCTGGCGGGTGTGCTGAGATTCTACGCGGATACCATCAAGGAGCGGTACACAGCTGCTACAATGAAGACTGCAGGCACTAGTAGCGGCAGGACCAGTACGGAAGTACTGGCTCGCGAGCACAATGTGTTTCTACGTCGCATTTTTCTCTGGGGTGCCACAGAAGGCAGACACCACCGCCGCAGCAACGGTGGCGAGGGTACACGACAAGGTGCCTCGCTTTTTAACGCTGGAGGATGTTGCGGTGGCGGTAGTACTGGCAGCAGGGATGTTGCCTGGAAGTCGTCGGGTGCCCGTGGCAGTGGCAGCCACCCGCGTCGTCGTATCACTTACGAAGATGTAAAACATCTGGAGGACGAGAGTGGGGTGTACTGCGTGACAGATATCGGTATTCCTTTTATGGATAGCGAGGCCTTCGCCCTCTTCGACGCCGCTGCTTATTACCTGCAGACATTTACCGAGTTAGAGCTGGAGGATCCTGAGACACACGCCGCTGCCCGGCCTGTGAAACGGCGGTCTATATTGTATCCGCTGCTGAAGACAAGGAAACAAGAGGAAGAGGAGACGGCGGCCGCAGCTGAAACGGCCGCAGCAGCACGTGCGCGAAACTCGGATCGGCTCGTCACGCATTTTGACTTGTGTATAGCCACCAACCAGTACTACAAGCACTTCATGACGGAAGCGGTAGAGGCTCCGCAGCACTATAAATCATCTTGGCAGAAGCAGCAGCGGCAGCATCGGACAAGGGGCGTGGCGACCGCGGCAGCAACAACAGCCTCCAAGGAAAAAGGCAATGACGGGGGCATCATTGCCGAAAGCACTAGTGTCTGTGCTCAGGAGCCACGCGCGCTCAACGGTAGCTTCGCCACTGTGATCAGCAACATTGACAGCGATGACGCAGCCATGGAGGCGAGAATGGCGACTCGCAATGGAAAAGGAAAGAGGAGGAAGCAAAAGAAGAATGGCGTGGATGCGGCTGCGGTGGTGACCGGCAACCACATGCAGGACTCGGAGAAGCCGATACCCCGCGCTGCGGCGGAGCACCCCTACTGTGGCGGCGATGAGGACAAGTCAATTCTCTGGCAAAAGCGTCAGTCTCAGGCTTTTTACGGTTTTCTCAAGGCGCGCTTTGATCAGTGGCTCGTGATGCGAGCAGGAGATAAAGTCGCAGCTCACTACGGTACCCATATATCAGTCTCTATTGCTTAAGCGCGCGCTATGCTCCTCGTCCCTCATCTCTCCTTCTCTCTCTCTCTTTGTTCAGTGTCATCACTTTTCCTTTGTGTGTTTGTTTTTGGCGGATCTACGTGTGTATATGTATCGTTGTCTTCGTTGCTATGGTCGTTAAAACAATGAAAAGAAATGGCATTGTATGCGTGTCAGCAAGTGAATATATATGCACATGTACTCATGTGTGTGTGTGTTGTCTGTGTTGAATGCGAATGGCAAATTCATTTTTCTTTTTGTTGCGTTTTTTTTATCAGTTGCATTTTTTGATATATATTTTTAAACCCCTCCCTTGTAGTCACTTGTTGTGCTGTCAAGCATGCATGTATGCATATATATGTGGGGTGGGTATGGGTGGGTGTGCCTTTGTTTAGTACTGCCTTGATGCAGCCACATCAACGGTGAGACGGACAGGAAACAAAGTATACTTTTTTCATGATAAACAATACTCATTGACAAAGTTTAGCACTATTCTCTCCTTCTCCTTCGCCTGCTGTCATTACGGTCAGTATTGGCAATAAAGCTGTGCTGATATGCTCTTGTTTTTGATTTTGTTTCTTTCCTTTCATATTACCTCCCTTTCTCTATATCTCTCTCTCTTGCTCACTTGGGCTTAACAACTCCTACCACAACATATTATTACTATCATTATTATTATGTTTTGTTGTTGTTGTTGTTGCTTTTTATCATTCCATTTGGTGCTTGCAATCGAAAGTAGTGGGAAGCATCATCAGTAGGAGTAGAGTACATCACTACGCATTCCAGAACGTGGTGCGCAGCACACACACACAGACACACACAGACAGGAGAGAGAGAGAGAGGAAGAGGGCGTTGCTTAAGCGTGTTGTGACGCTCGTGTGCACTTATTTGTGTTTGTCTGTAAAGTGTCGTTAAGGAGAGAAAGTAGCTAGAGTACTTCTCACTTAAAGAAAGAAGGAAGGAATATATATATATATATACACGACACCCACTGAACATATCAGCAACTCATGTTTCGCGCTCGCATTCGCTCAGCCTACCGGATTCATGGCGCTGGCAGCGAGGCGGCACCTTTGGGCGTAAACACCGCCCTTCTTCTCGGCGGCACTAGCACTAGCAACTGTACTGCTGCTGCTGCTGCTGCACTTCTTGATCAGAAGCGTTACTCCTTCAAGTACGCGCGGAAGCCACAGCATGTGGAAATGCGACAGCCAACTTACGTTAACGACAAACGTAATGGTGTTTTTAGTAACGAGCGCAATATTGCCAAGTCACGACGTGGCTTGCCGTTTGTCACGCCGCTCTACACAAAGCACATGTCCCTGTGGGAAACCGACACGGACGCCTCTACGAATCGATTTTTTCGCAATTACGTCTTTGGGCAGCGGGAGCTACACCTACTTCTGGGTAGGCCGCATGGCTTTGAGGCAGACGAGGCGGGCGGCAAGCAAGGCGACTCTGCGTATGAAATTAGTACCGACATGCGCTACAAGGGCGTGCCTCGCCCGGCCATCACAAACCTTCATTATGAGCCCATGTGGAACCGCACGCTCTATCGGGAGGCCTCGCACGGAGCGCAACTCACAGACCCACGCAGCCCTGTCACAGCTGAGATTTTGGGTTCTGAGTTAATGCAAGTACGTGATATAAAGAGCTTAGAGCACTGCAAGGCCTGGTTTGACCGCCTGCAGTACCTCATTCAGCTCCACTACGATGCCGTAGGTGACATTGGTGAGTTCAAGTCACGCCACACGCAGCACGTGCATCAGTTCTTCGTCAGCTTTCACGACGCTCTTAGCAGCTTTGACTTTCAAGACAGCTACCTGCTAGAACACTTCAAGCAGGTTCGCCCTAAGGAACTGGCGGATATCTTCGGCACCTTCATTGAGATGGAGAGCAACTACGTCAACACAGATTACTGCCCAAGGTGCAGCTTGCCATATGCCACTACACGGTTTTGTGGTGAAGGTGACGTGGATACACCTTTCCGCAAGCACCGAGGTCGCTGGGCACCGCATCAGCATTGGGGTAAAGAATGGTTTGACGTGGTGACGCGCAGGGCAGAGGCACTGTGGTACCGTGCGACGGAGGACCCGTACTTTGGAACTGAATACCACACTCAGAAACAGGTAGTGGCGCTACTCAACGTCTACGCGAAGACGAGGCAGCGGGAGAAGGCGATTGACTTCATGAACCGCCTTCGCGGCTCTCAGGAGTACCTCACTGGCCGCATCACCATGACGGACGACATGCAGCACACGCTGGACCACCTTCTTGACACTACCCCGCACCAGCACTTGCTCACTAACTCCTTCCAACTTCAGAGCCGTGCGTCTATCTACACCGGGGAGACGAACAAGGTGCCGCTCTCACCACTTCAGATGCGGCTTGACCTAGAAATGAACCGCTTTAGACGGCAGCAGAAGGAAGAAGGCGTCGTGCGGGTGCCACCCGCGACGTGGAAGATAGACACTTCGGCTATTGTGCCCTATAAGCTGGACAAGAACAAACAGGTCACTAACTGGCGAGAGGTGAAGGCGGGCATTGAGCACTCCTTCTTATCTACTGGGCTGCCGCGCGAGGCCTACACAAGTCAGGAGTGGCGTGAGATGCTTCGCGTGCAGGAGAAGATCGCAACGCGGGCAGAGAGACGGGCCATGTTGGAGGAGCAGAGACGCGCCGATGAAGCCAAGTTTAACCTCTCCAGAGCAGGCGGAACTCTCAGCGATGGGAGCAGTAACACAAACGCGGTGGTGTTCCCGGATAAGTCGTGGTACCGTGTCTTTGAAACCTCCGCGGCGGCCCTGAAGCCTTTTGGCGTGTCCAGCAGTGGGGTTGTATTCACCGCCACGACGAGCACCTTCCCTGACCCTGCACTGGTGCCCTACACCAACACAACCGCTGGGAGGACAGCGATGAAGTTAGACACGACCACTGAGGCCTGCCAGCTGTACGGTGACTTTGAGAGTGGGGACGTGCTGCGTGTCGTGGAGGCAGCGGCAGAAACCTTAGATGGTAGCAAGGCT
Organism: Sergeia podlipaevii; assembly: GCA_030849805.1. Taxonomy (NCBI): domain Eukaryota; phylum Euglenozoa; class Kinetoplastea; order Trypanosomatida; family Trypanosomatidae; genus Sergeia; species Sergeia podlipaevii. The sequence continues at coordinate 86,699 of JASANZ010002259.1, forward strand.
CAGGCGGGCAAGGGGATCACATATGAAGTGGTCGTGGTCGGCGTGGACAAAGAAGGTCCTGAGTCTGGCTGGGCACTCGTGGTGATGCCGACCAGCGCTAGCCAGCGCGCGGAGTGCGGCCTGATTGAACTTGGCAAGGACTGCGCGGACATTCAGGAGCGCTTTAGTAGTGTAGAATTCACCGGTAGGCGTGCGATCGTTGACGTGCTCGAAGACCAGCGCACTGTCAAGGAGGAGTTCCTGGGGCAGGTAGTCGGCGTACGCGGAGGCCAATTGTATGTGCAGTGGAGGCTTCTGCGAGGTGGCGGCAGTGCACTGGACCGGAGTGTAGCAGTGCCACTCGGCGACGCCGCCCACGTGAAGCAATACTACAACATTAGGGAGCTGAACGTGGAGCCTCTTGTGGAGTCGCCGTCCTGGCGCACTCCCTTCCGCAATGACTTCGCAGATGAACGACTGAAGGAGCTGAAGGAGGCACCCTTCTCACGCGAGAGGTGGGCTTCGCTCATCAAGGGCAAGTACACGCCCAAGGTGAAGAAATTCGGCTACACCCAGCACACCACTCAGGACGACTTCGAGACAAAGGAATACAAGGATCGACTCCTCGCGAAGCAGTTCTTCACGGACCCGCAGGCTTTTGAGGTCATCCCCGAGCGCCGCGAGCGTTCGGTGAAGTTTGATGGCAAATGGGAGTACACACGGACGCACGGAGTGCCCACCGTAGATCGTAACGAGCTGGAGAACGGCTGGGGGGAAGTGGAGCCCATCACAGACAGCGAGATGCATGTCATTGAGCAGGCCTTGCGTGACATCAGCGGACGGAGGCCTGGCAACTTTATCAAGTCTCCCACGGAGACGCAGTCGCTACAGCTGAACGAGTCCTGGTGGGCACCGCTGGATTTTGGATGGGAGGAGCACAACAGGGAGCAGAAGGCATTCGTGGATAGCAGCGAGCAGCAGCTTATTGAAAACGCTCGACTGCCCTTCGGAGGGAAGATTCCACCTTTTGGGACGACGTATGGCATTGGAGAACGCATACGCGAGATCGCTGCAGACTACGCCAAGGGTTTTGGTATTGGTCCCCACGGTCACTCTCCCACTCACGACACCACGCACTTCAATACGTTGGGCAGCGAAGAGGCACGCGTGAAGACGCTCGGTCTCGGCAACCCGCTCGTGCGCATTTTCAACGAGAAGCTTGGCACTCAGGATATTCATGCCTGGGCTCTTCATCAGTGCAACGGAAGTGAAGTGGCTAACGTGCGCCACCTCCTCCTCTCCGTTCAGGAGTGGCGTGAGAAAGGTCGCGCTCCGTCTGTATTGCTGGCCAAAGTCTTAGACCGCTACCTGAAGGACGAACTCACCAGCTTTAACAACGGACTCCCTGATAACGTGCCGCGTCTGGCAGTGATGGCCGGTGCTGAGGCTGCTGCCACGAATAGCAGTAGTCATAGCGGTAGTGGCGATGCCTCACAGCAGCAGCTGCAACAACAGAGCAACGGTAACATTTGGGCCTCTGTGGATCGCACGCAGTACGGCTACGAGTGCGCCAAGTTATACAACCGCGGTGATGCGGATGAGGTGTACATCATTGGTCTCGTGCAGCGTGCCAAACTGGAGGGCAAGGCGAACTTCTCGGATGTGGGCTACTCCTCCTTTCTGCAGCAGAACCTCCTCTCTCAGTTCCATCTTGAGCTCGCCAAGATTGTGGGCAAAGGCATCGCGCCATCTTTTATCTCCCAGAAGACGTCCGCGCAGCACCGAGGCATGGCACGCTCCAGCGGCAATGTAACTCCCTTCGTGCGTGTGAGCGAGTTAGCGAAACTGCTGGCGAAGATGCAGGTGTCATCTCAGAACATCTCCATCGTGGTGCGTGGCTTGGCAAACTGTCCCGAGCATGAACCACTTGGTGCGGATGACTTTGTCATCCCTGTGTCGCTTGTGTTTGCGTGGAGCGGGCCAACAGGCAGCAGCGGCGGCCCGTCCTCTACGGGCGGCAGTGGAGCCTCCTCCTCCTCCATGTCTGCAGTTCTCAACAGAACTGGTGGTAGCGGTCGAGGCGGAAACGACGACAACAAGATGGTGGTTCATGTGCTAGAGGAGATGGCGCTGCGCGATGATGGACGGTTTATGGACATTCAGTACGCCATTCGTGAAAACAAGCTCAACTCGGCGCTGAGGCAGGAGTTTCTGAACGCCTTTCTGCCTGTGTTTAACAAGGACCTCAAGAAGGTCTCCCAGCTCTACGAAGACTACTGCCATGGCAAGTACGTGCCGAACATCACCGTCGCAGTGGAGGCATTCATTGTCTTCCTCGCCAACATCAGTCAGCACCCCGAGGCTCTTGCATCGGCAGCGGTGGACTACTTTGAGGTGGATAGCACCGGGCGGTATCCTGGCCAGTACGTGCAGGTGAAGCTGCTGCCTACTGAAACTGGTCCCTTCAAGTTTGAGAGCACGCTCGCAGAGGCTATTAAAACAGCGGAGGTGTTCCACAAGTATGGCATTCTTGCTGGCCCTACACGTGTGTCCACCACGGGCTTTATCGCCGCCAACTCCAAGTCTCTCAACTACGTCGCGAACCGCGCGGATGAAGTGGTGTACGTGACGACGCAGAACGATCAAGGGCTGCATGCGACACTGCGTAAGTCTGCCCATTTCAAGACCATCTCAGCCAACCCAGCGCTTCGTTTTCTGCTCAACTCCCCATCCGGTGCTGGCTTCGTCGCCAGCTTTAACCGCTTCTTCTATCGTGTCGTTCCCATGCTGACTTTCTATCAGGATATCCTCAACGAGTACGTCAAGGCGGCACCAGCGCTGCGCTACGAAGCCCAGAACGCCAACTTGGGGCTGACGCGGGCACTCGAGGGAGAGCTCTCCCCTAGCATTGAACAGGAGTTCCGCAGGAACGCAGAGCGGTACTGGCGCAACGTGCTGGAGGGCCGCAATGTAGAAGAATCCTCCATGATGGGTGGTAGCGGTCGTCAGGGCGGCCAGTCTTTTGGTGGTGATCGTGGCGGCAGACGCCTCCTGGATGGCGGGCAGCGCGGCGGAAACAGGTCGAGGAGTGGTGGCAGCGCAGCTGGAGGGAAAGTAGATCTTGACCGCGCGCTCGGACAGCAGCAGCAGCATGAAACAGGAGCAGCTGCTTCTGCTGAAAGGCGTCCCTTGAGCGGTCAGGCAACCTCAGGAGGAAGTGCCTCTGGAGGGTCCCGCACTATGAGCAGTCTTCTTGATAAGCTCAAGACAGCACAGCCAACAGGTGGAGACAGGGGTAGAGCCGGTGGTGCTAGCAGAAAGCCCCGTGGTGGAGGTAGCGCAGGTCCAGTGCGAAAGTAGCGTCGAGTGGTGGTATTTTTTTCTTTTTTTTTTCTTCTTCTTGCTCTGCATGTTTCAGGCGCCAATTTCCTTGCTGTTGTTGTTGCCGTTTTGTTGGTAGTGTAATTGTGAAAGTGAAGGGGCAGCGTTTGGCTGCTGCCAGTTGTTGGTGTGGGGAGAGGGCCGTTGATTGTCACATGTTTGTCACCAGGAAAAATTACTCAAAAGCAACACAAGTTAATTTGTGAAAATTAGTTGCTGTTTATTGTTGTTGTTGTTGTTTTCTGATTCACTTAGCAAACCCCCTTCAAAAAAAAAAAAAAGACACTATCGACTTCACAGATATTCTACAATGTCGCTACTTTATATACCCATCTGAAGGGAGGAGCAGAGGAGGCGGGCAGATTCCCTAACATTTGCAGAGCGGGGGGAGGAGGAAAAACTAACGTTCCTGATAAAGAGTTTTCCGCTTTTCATATGTTCATTGTTACTATTGTTTGCCCCTATTTTTTTTTTCTCTTTCTCTCTCTCCACATTTTTTTTTCTCTTTTGATCCTAACTAGGCTGAACGCTTCTAGATCTTACAGGACGACGGAACTAAAGGAGCATATCAAATACTTTTTGATAATATCAGCAAAGTTTGCCTTGTATACACGTGTGTGTGTGTGTGTGTGTGTGCACACGCATACTTAATTATTATTATTTTCATCATTTTTGTATATTATTTCGCTGCTGCTGCTGCTTCGGCTGACCTGCGCACTTCGACTTGGTACCTAGCCTCTCCCTACGCTATCACCTTTTCATTTATTTATTTTTTTACTTTATTTTTCTCGTTGTCGTTAAAAAGGAGATAGAGATAGAGATAGAGAGGAGAGGGTGAGAGGCGAAGTCTGGATATCCTTCACGTGTAGCTGTGGCCGATCGCGTTTGCGTTTATTACTCTTTATTTTATATATATATATATTTATTTATTTATTTATTTATATATTTCTTTCTTTTGCTCTACTCTACGCATTTACTAGCCTATCAAAAGGACAGAGTCGTTGATTTCCTTTCTGAGAATTCTTGTCTATCAGCTTCTACCGGCGGGTGTACTTAGGGGTTTTTTTCTCTTAGCTTTTTTCTCTCTTTTTTTTTGTTTTTGTGAGGGGGATTCTGTATACTTCTTAAGCTCTGTTTACTTCTTTTCTTTTTCTCTTTTTCCGTGTGGTATTGCTGTTTTTTTTTGTGTTTTTTGTTTGTTTGTTTGTTTGTTTGTTTGTTTTCAAAAGAAGAAATTGCTTTGCAACAACGAACATAAACGGCAATTGCCAAAAAAAAAAAGAAGGAAAAGAGAGAGAGAGAGAGAGAGAACAGAGTGATACGCAGGAGATATTCAGCGCTGCTGCGCGAGTGGTTAATAATACTTCTTCTTTTCTCTTTGTGTGCTGTTTCTAAACATATATTACTATCTTTTCGAAAGATTATTTATTTATTATTTATTTATTTGTTTATTTATTTATTTATTTATTTTTTGAGAAGGCACACGTTTCCCTGACACCTTTCCAATATATATATATATTTTTCTGACGAAGCAAATAAGCGAGTGCATACTGGACTTCAGGAGAAGATAGACCTTTGAAAGAGAAAAATAAAAGAGGAGATAAGCGGAAATCTCGAAAGAAGCAGAGACAGAAAGAAGAAAAAGAGCGCGCTAAAGCGCGTCTATTTATTATGGATAAGGCTGGTAGTCTTCACCTGCACCAGAGAGTGCTGAGCACTGCACGTGCCTATGACGATCAGGAAGAACTCATCACAAGTGTCCGCAGCTCTACAGAAGTCGCGTTGAGCGGCACCCAGAATCATCATACGCTACTATGCAGTAGCGTCGGTGGCGATGGTAACTCAACGGGCGGTTCTGCAGAGAATAACGTCAAGATCGGTCTATGCGGTGGTAATGTGTACGCCAATAGTCACAAACCCAGTGGTACCTCCCCCTCCTCCTCCTCCTCACGGCTGGCGACGTACCCGTGGTCTCCATCCGTACCGGGCGATAAAAGTTCCTTCCCACGGCAGCATTTGCCTCCACCACAGTCATTGGCATCCACTACCTCTGCGCCAGAGACACTACCAGTCTTTGCTATGCCCATGTCCGCTGCGGCCATCGCGACTCATAAAGATAGCTGCAATCGCTACGACGAGGCATCACAGCTGCAACGCCAACACTCTGGCGCGGCGCAGGCATGTCTCACCGCGGCTGCTCCGCTACAGAAGATCCCGTTGGCAGAACTGTGGCACAGAATTGATCAGTACCTCCTCTTCTCATTTGCTACTCTCCACACACGGGACGAGGCGGCACTGGCGAAATTGAAAAACCCGAAGAACCGCATGGACTGGCATGCTGTGGTCTACAACGCCTGCAGTGGTGATCCGGCGAAGTCGCGCGAACTCTACATGCGGCTTGCTCTCAGCGTCCTGCACACCCTCGAAGTGCTGGTGCTCTTCCCCACCTTACAAGAAGTAGATCAGAAGTCTCTGCACATTATCACTGGAGGAGAAGAAGAGGATGGCGCCAGGGGTGGTGGTGGCGGGCGTCATCACAGTCGCAGTGGGAGCCAACGGAGAGGCCGAAGCAGCAGCGGGCGCCGCTCACGCAGCTTTGTACGACGGCTACTATTCGGAAGTCATGATAGCGACGAGGAAGACACCGATGCCGATGTCGCTAATGCCGTTGCCATCGGTACCGATGGCAATGATGGGATGGACATAACGTTTAACAGCGATGAAGATGGACGCCTAGGGAACAGCAGCTGGTTTTTTTCCTTTACTTCCAGCAGTGGAGCCGGCGGAAGCAACAGTGTGCATAACAATCTGCTTCACACGGCACACTGGCGGCGCAAGAATGCAACAGCAGCAGCAGCAGCGGCAGCCAGGGGCAATTCTCTACCTAGCACACCTCGCCTCGGTTCTACCACTCGTGATACCTCTTTCGTCGAAGTGCCGCTTTTTGCCTCGGCGCCGCAGGTTAGTCTGACAGGTGACGTCAGCAGCGGTGGTGGGTCGCGCTTGATAGTGCCACTCGAGCTGTCAGCGTCAGAGACAGCGCACAGTCCCTTGAGCACCACATCTATTCGCTGTAGTGGCGGAACCGCAGCAGTAGCAGTAGCAGCAAGTCCGAAGGCGTCGACGGATGCGGACGTGATCGACGACAAAGCCGCCAACGCGGCGGTGGAGGCACATCAGGAGCAACAGCAGCAGAAAAATCAGCACAAGCGCTTCAGTGTGTGTCGCGTTTTCAATCAGGAATACGCCACATACGCGACCTTCCGCAGGACTGTTCTGTCGTGTTTCACCTACTTGGACCAGTACTACACCAAGCGGTATGGGATGGACACGATTTCAGTCATGTGTATCAAGCTCTTCTACGTGGTTGTCTACGAGCCGCTGCGGCCCCTTATCGCCGTGGAGCTGGAGGCACTCGTGCGCCGTGTGAGAGAGACGACGATTCGTTCTGGCTCTGGCGGCAACACCTCCATGACATCACCGAGCATCTTAGCTGTCAAGGAGGGAGCAGATGAAGAAAGAGAGTCTTACTTGCTTCTTGTGCAACAGACGCTGGGACTCCGTAATGAGTTACTCGCAGCTGTGCAGGCTACTTCCTCTTACATGGTATCTGGAGGAGGAGGCGGCGAGGCAGGCGCTGGGATTACCGTTTCCGCCAGCTCTCTCAGCAAGGAAGTGGGGAAAGGAGGAGGAGGAGCCAGTGCTGCTGCTGCTGCTGCGCCAGCATCATCCAGTGAGTCTTTCTCTCCCTTCTCTGCTGGACGCCATCACTACAACGGCATCCCCGGTGGAGGTCTGAGCAGTGCGCAGCACGCAGAGGCGACAGCAACAGCAGGAGGAGGAGGAGCAGCAGCTGGCACCAGCAGTCGTCCACACAGCGTCACGAGCACTCCAGTACCAGCCATGATGGACAGTGGCGGTAACGGCTGGGCAGCAGCAACGGCGGCACCGCCCTCCACAAAGCGCAATCGAATACTATCATTCTTCTCCGGCGCCAGCTCCCGCGAAAACTCCGAGAATTTCTCTGCTCCAGCCAGTCCTACACTGAAGGGGGGCAGGAGCAGCTCCACTGTGGGGGAACTGGGCAAGAGCACGCACTCTCTAGGCGGTGCCGGAGACGCCCTCAGCGAGGACTGCCACCACAACAACCACCACCAGCAGCAGCATCACCAACAGCCGTGTGTTGTGGTAGATCTACGATGCACAAGTGAGCTCCGCAAACGGCTGGAGAGCGACTCGCTACCCAAGCTGCTCGCCACGCACGGCGTTCGACACAACGAGAGTCGCGTCATGCTGGCCTACGGAGGCAACAGCGCCAGTGCCAGAGGTGGTGGTGGCAGTGGTGCGTTCAACGCTGGTGTGATGTCAGGCAGTATCCATGGCGGCGGTGGTGGCAGCGGCAGCGGCGGTGGTGAGGATGGCGCTAGGAGGGGCATAGTGGGCACCATTGTCAAGGAGGTAGCCCAGCCGCTATACCCACTCGTGATGGAGGATTTTGGCACAGCCCACTTGGCTCAGCTAGAGAGCTTCTACATATTGGAGAGGCAGGTGCACGTAGGCAGCACCGAAGCGATCCGGTTTTATATTCCGTGGCTGCGCTATGTATGGCGTCTGGAGAACCGCCTCATTGAGAAGGTGAACCTTCCGCAGTTTCACTCCGCAGTGCGTGCCACCCTGGCGCGTGTGCTTGTCATTGAAGTACATCGGAAGCTCCTCCTGGACGACGCAAGCGGGTTTCTGGCGCTGCTAGAGGTATGGGACGGCTCCAGAGCCGACGATGGCCTCACGCATGCGTTGTGTCAGGAGTATGGCGCGCGCTCCAGCAATGGTGCAGACACGAAGGAAGGCAAACGACACGAGAAGAGTGGAGGAGGAGGAGACCTAAAAAGCGGCGGCGCTGGCCTGTTCTCCCCCGCCACCCGTATGCTCTTGGGAGATGAATCCCCCGCGATGTACCACACTGAGCAGTATGTCTCTGCGCATCATCATCATTCCCGCCACCACCACCATCAGCGTGTGCAGTCCACTTTGACCGCCTCCATCTCTCTCGGGGCGGGTGAGCTGCTACAGGATAGCGACGACGTCTGCACAAACTCTAGGCAGATCGATAAGGCCATGGCAACAGCTGCGCTAGGGCAGCTCTACACTGTGTTCGGGGGTGTGGGGGATGAGAGCTGCGCACTACTCATGGCCAGCCTCATCGCCTCGAAGGTGATCCGCGATGCTGCTGTGCACCTGGATGAGTATCTCGCTGTCCTTGAGCAGGCCTCTGTCAGGGGAGCTGGCGGCTCACGCCCTGGACGCCCCGGTCCCACCGCCGCCGCCGTGCGCGGTGTCGCGACACCTCCCGCAACAGCTATTGGTGCTGATTCTGCTCCGCCCTCAATGCAGCCCATGATCCCTCCAGAGGTGGCAGCTGGGAACGCACTCATAGACGCTCTCGTGCGTCTCTCCATGTGCTATCAGAATCTGACGGATCAGCAGTTCAAGAGTAACGGCGTCATCCGCGGAGCCCTCGTTGATGTCTTTGGGGAGATACTCAACCCAGAACGCTGGTCTAACACGGGCTCACTGGCGGCATCTGCGCTGCGTGCGCGGGGTGCAGTGCTGATGAGTGCGTCACGGCTACCTAGTGTCTTGCTAAGCCGCGATGCTGGGGCGAAGGCAACGGCACCGCTCGCGGCACTCTCCGAGAGGTACCGCTGCGCGGCGACGGTGGACATGCATCTGCTGCTTGCCACGTATGTGGACCACTTGTGTCAGCGCGAACCCTCTAGTGGAGGCGAGGTGGCTCAGCGCGCGCCGCTCATTGCGCTCTTCAGCTCGCTTCTGGATAGCAAGGACATATTCTTGGAGCACTACAAAGTCCGTCTCGCACGGCGGCTGCTGGGCACCACCATCTCAGGGGCGGCGAATCTGGCAGTGGAACGGTGGCTGCTTCAACAGCTGCAGCTGCGCCTTGGCGTTGGCGCGACGAACTCCTTCGAGGCCATGGTGCGTGACTGTGACAGCACGACGCTCTCGGATGAGGCCTTCCGTCAAACCCCCGAGTACCTGCGACTGGATGCCAAGACGCGGGTACAAGTGCTAACCTCTGCGCAGTGGCCCTCGTACCGCATGATCTCGCTCAACGTACATGCTTCGCTGCAGCAGGGAATGGACGCCTTCAAGGCTTTCTACTGTGCGTTGCATCCTTCTCGTACCCTGCGCTGGGTGCATACGCTAGGCTCAGCGGTGTTGATTGGCGAGTTCCCACGTGGTAGCAAGGAAATCATCGCCAATACCCTTCAGGCCACCATTCTGCTCGTGCTCAGTGACACCCTCAACGGTCCTAGCAAGAGAGGAGAGGATGGAGCTCCAGCAGAGGTGCTGTCACCGCAAGCCCCCGCTGCTCTAAGCTGCGGCTCCAGTCTTCGCGGCATGGCTTCCGGGGGCAATAGTGGCCCCTGGATACCTACACCCGGCGGTGTGGTCCTCAGTGGGACTCCATCTCCTTTCAACGACTCTCTCTTGGCCATCAGCACAGGCGCCTCTGCAACTCCGACCTCCACCTCTCTGCGACAACATCATCATCAGCAGCAGCACGACGACGGGGATGCGAAACCGTCGGCAAGGGTAGCCTCCAACCTCACACTCAGTGCACTCAACTGTGCGTACACGGAGGACTCTAGCAGCATGAGCTTCTACTCCATCAACTCCGCCTCCTCACCACAGCACACGGAGAGCTCGCCCCTGCTTCCGAAGCAAACAACGCAAGTACCATCACACCCCACGTTCATGCGGGGGCAAGATATCGCGGACACTATGGGCATCCCCTTTGATGAGCTCCGACCCCACCTTCGCTCCATGGTTCAGCACCGCCTCTACAGTCTCATCCAACGAGTCGGCTGCGACCACGATGAGGCGGTCCCTCATCACCAGGCCGCGGGTCGGCAATCTCAAGGAGTTATGCAGGGCATGTCTCAAGACACAGCAGCGCCGCTGGAGGCTACCGACCACTTTGCGTTCAACCCAGGCTTCACGCATAAGCTACGCAGGGTGAAACTCCCTGTACCACGTTTACGCACTGACGCCGGCTTTGCTAACCAACACATGCGGCCAGGCGAAAAGGCGGGAGGAGCTGACAGTGAGGGTGGTGCTCGCGGTGGGAGCGTGGTAGACGTGAAGACCGTGGTCACCACTGCACGTAAGCATCAGCTCGATGCTGCCGTTGTGCGTATCATGAAGAGCCGCAGAGTGTTGTCATATCAGGAGCTGCTTAACAGCACGATCCAGCAGGTGTCAAACCTGTTTCTACCAACCACGCGCGATGTGAAGGTAAGGATTGAGGATCTTGTCGGCAGAGGGTTTCTGCGCCGCGGCGACGATGGCACTGGCATGATTGAATATCTGGCTTAGGCAAGAGAGAAAGAGCGAGCGGTGGAGGGGGGAGGGGAGAGGGAGTCGTATAGGCATTCTGTGTCTCACGCACACCTTGTAGAGAGAGAGAGAGAGCTGTCACAACTGCTTTGTGCCCACAGACGTGAATCCAACTGATGGCTGTTTGCTACTCTCTTTCTCTCCTTCTCTCTTTGTCTTTCTCTTCGATGGAATGTTGTGTAAATTATGTTTTACTTTTAATATTACTATTCTTCTCTACAATCAACACAATATGATATATATATATAAGCAATGTGCTATTGTATTCTTAATGTTCTTCTTGACTTTCTTTCATTTCCTTGCTGAACTAGTCCATCTTCATTGTGCACTTTACCCAAATACCATTTTTTTTTCTTTTTTATGATCATCTATCTTTCTACTTATTTATTTGTGATTGTATGCTGACTCTTGCATGTGTATGTGAAGCAACTGAAGCCACTTGCTTTAGGAACATTAAAGTTAAGAGAAGGCGGGGGGAAGGACACATCCTCCGAACCGTACAGGGGAGGCAACACACATACAAACACAATAGTAAGTCAAAACATAGTATATAACATGCGGCTCATACGCAAGACCCTACGTGGAGGTGCACAAGGCAGAGCATGTATTACCGGGACAGTTCGCCTCTGTTGCCATGGTGGCGCTGTACTAGGAAACACAGCCAGAGACCCCCAGCCACCTCAACTGCGACAGAGGGTGAACCATGGGGAATGTATGCATCCATGCTCTTTCTGTGATACACTGCTCCGCAGAGTGCGCGGCGTGGTGGCTGTGGCGAGTGGTTCATGTCATTGTTGTGTTTGTGAACGTCTAGGGCAAACAACAATTGTCACAGCAGCACGTTACACTGTTACCACCGCTTCATCTTCCTCGTCGTTCTCAGATTTCATTGCTCCCGAGACCATTTCTATTGAGGAAGTGAGCGTCTGTGCATCGTTCTCAGAGTCTGTTTCCTTCGTCAACCATGCAGAGGTGCAGGGTAGTGCTGTGGATGAGAAGGATGAACACAATAGCACGCACAATGCTAGTCCATTGTCGTCGTCGTCGCCATCTTCACTCGCAACCGCACACCGAGAAGAAGGAGAACCGTTGAGCGCAGGTAGCAGTACGAGTGCCCAGACGGATCCAGCAGAGACGTACATGCGCACGCTGCGACAACACCAGTACTGGGATGTGACAACGATGGACGCCTTTGCGCGTAGCCGCATCACAAACTATTGTCGGCGTATGGGGAACACGAGCAAGGACCTCTTCAAGGTGCGGCAAGAGCCTTATGAGGAGGAGCCAATGTCATCTGACCACTCTTCAGGTACGGCGAAACGGAGGTGCTTCTATGTGGCGATGTGCACCCTGCCCCTTCCCGAGCCCCATCGGTCGTACGTGGCCGAGGGAGTGGGGGATACCCAGAAGGATGCGGAGATACTAGCCGCCATGCATGCGGAGCGCATATGTGACGCCCTCGGCGTGCCTCTCTTTCGTCTTCCCTCTATGCAGCGGAAGCACGCCGAGAGTGTGCGCGCGCAGGGACGCTATGCACCCATGCCTGGAGATGCAGTGAAGCCCTTTGGCACCCTCGTGCCGCCTCCGCTGCGCATGCTGATAAGAGGAGGCGCTCACGGCAGCGGCAACGCTCATGCCTCGGCTCATCTCCAGTCGAGTGGCGGGAGTCACGGGGCAGCCGCTGGAGGAACGCGAGACGCGCTGGAGGGTTCATTCGGCTGCACAGACAAGGGCGGTGCCTACCACATCTATTCAGGGAGAGTTAATGAGGCCGAGATTGTGGAACCCTCCAGCAGCAGTAGCAGCGCAAGGCGTTTGAAAGCGGTGGAATGTAGTGGTCGTGAAACCACGTCACGCTCACTTGAAGAGAAGCAAGCTGCTGCCACTACTGCTGCTGACGCCACTGCCAATGTGTCAGCGTCCTTGTCGCCACCGTGTGGCGCTAAGGAAGGCAGAACAACAGGTGAGGAGACCGGACATCGCGGAAGCAGCACGGAGGGAAGGACAGCAGTAGTAGCGGATATGGAGAAGGGAGATAAAGAGGAATGGATCTTGCGCTTTAGGGAGACACTTCATTACCCTTGGCGCACTAGCAACACGCCACAGACTGTCATTTCTTCTTCTTCTTCCTCTTCCGCCCCTTCTCATGTTGCTGCCGCCCCTACAACGATGGCGGCAGGCACCAGTAGCGACAGTCAGGAAGGTGGTAGGATGCCCTTTACTCACAAGAAGAACAAGAAATTTTTAGCGGTCAACGCCACCTTTGACCCTACAGAGCATGGCATGTGGCAGATGGTGAACGTGATCTCGGCGAGGTGCTCGCCTACCCCTGACGATGCCCTCGTGCTTCCTTACGTTCTTGAGCGAAGCGCAGAGGAGCGCATCAAGGATCACCTTTTGCAATATCATCATCATCATCATTCTGGGCAAAGCTCACGGGAGGGGGAGCAGGGGGGCAGTGAAGGCAGTAGTGGTGGTGTGCTCCTTAAGGATCGTGTCTTTTACACGCATGTTGCTATTCCTGGCTTTTCGACCCGCATGTACGTCGCGGAGCTCTCGCTCCCAAGCACCCCAATCTCTGCACGCGGCAAGGCCGCTACGAAGGAGCTCGCTCTCACGCTTGCCTGCATGCACGCTGAGCTTCTCCTGGACGCTCTTGCCATACCCCTCTTTGCTAAGGACGCGGAACGGCAGGCGCGGCATGCCAAGGCGGTGGCAGAGTATGGTCGCTGGGCTCCCAACGCCCTTTCCGGTAATATCTCCCATCCTGACCCGCAAAGCCCACTGCCGCTGCCTCTGAAGCAGCAGACAGGCGTGGAGGATGCCTGGCTCTGTCCTCCTCTAGGTGGCAAGGGGTCCTTTTATCGGCCCAGGAACAGCGGAGAGCGCATCGTCGCCTTACATAATGAATTATATAGCAGGTGTAGCGACCTCATCGAGGTCAACCCTCCCCGTGAGCAGCTGGAGGAGGCGGTGCGAACACTGAGGGAGTGGCAGCAGCATGTGGCGGGCAATCCATCGCCAGGTCTCTTTGTCATTACAAACATGAACGAATTTTTTAGGGCGACAACGCTGATGCCGTTGCCTAAGCACTTCGGCGTGAGGGGCGGAGTTGCTATTGGCCGCTCCATTGAGCAAGCGATCCAGCTGTGCTGCCTTCACGCGGTGGAGTTCCTCTGGGCTGCTGGGCTGCCTGTTTACCCAGATCCGCTCAAGCAGCAGCGCGTGCTCCGTGCTCGACGCGAGGCTGGTCTTGTTACCGCACTCGATATGCAATCCACGGACGGCTGGGTCTCTGGGCAGTTTCCTTGTCCCAGTGAAGGAAAGGAAGAAGAAGGAGAGGAGGATCATGCGGCAGCAGCAGGTGATAGTGGTAGTATAAGCGGTAAGCATACACTGCTGCTGCCATATCTGCCAGGATTCATCATTGACGGCGCGCAGGAGCGCTTGCTACCGCACATTCGCGACATCATCCCTATTTGTCAGCTAAAAATGCCCCAGGACTTCAACGTCTGTGGGGTTGGCATGAGCGATGCGGCGTTCGTAGAGGTGGGCAATGTTGTGCGCGTCTGCGTTCGGAATTACCTGCAGCACTGGCATGCAACTGCAAGGGAGAGGCGTAAGCAGCAGCAGCAGCAGCAGAATGGAGTACCTCAGGCAGAGAACGAGATGACCACGGACAAGGACACGGCGACAACGACAATGACGACTGCCACCACCACACCTCAGCTAGACGCTGCGCTTGCTGTGAGTGTCTCACCTCAGCGTTATCAGGACCTTCAGGAGGTAGGGCTGTATCAACCTGCTGTGCATGTGCTCGGGATGGGTGTGAAGCGAGGAGTGCAGAATATCGCATATCTACGAATTCCCATACCGTTTACCACGTCCCCCCAGAACAGCGACAGCAACGAAGCCAACACCGATCACCACCACTTTCCTACTGCGCCGCCAAGCGCAGACACCTCTAAAGGTGGCAGCTGCGATAGTAGTGGTGAGGCTGACGACTACGTGCTCGCAGTGGGGCTCGCACTCAAAAAGAAGGATGCGGAGCGGGCTTGCTACATGCATGCGACGCAGTTGCTCCAGCATCTTGGACTGGACGTGGTCTCCCGCTTCAGATTTGGGGTCTCACGGAACAACACAATACATAACTTTGATGTCATCCGTCCGCTTTATCGCACCGTAGAAGAACTGGAGGCAATGCCAGGGGCCGTGAAGACCAAGGACACTCAATCCATGCAACAAGAAGGAGGAAGCGGAGAAGAAGAAGAAGAGAAATGTTGGACGCTTGCAAACAACAGTAGTAGTGGTGGCGCTACTCCTCGGCCTCTTCTGCACGTTCTTCTGTGGGATTTTTTGAAAAGTCAACGCTACTACACACCACCACGCAGGCGACAAGTTGGGAGCCAGTCTCCCTTTTGAGTTCTCTGATAGCAGGGAGGGGAGAGGAGGGGGTGAAAAGGGAAGAAAAAAAAAAAGAGAGATAAGAGATAAGAATAGTGCGCCTGCATGCCTTTTCTTTTGTTGTTGTTGTTTCTTTTCATTTTATCCATTAAATTAGACTCTCTTTTGGCTCTCCTTGACTTTCAGTTAGTGTAGTTGGTCTCTCAGAAACACTAGTTTGAGCTTTGACAACTATTATAACTGTTTTTTTTTTGTTGTTGTTGCTATTATTTCTTTGAATGAAAAAATTAATAGATTGAAGATAAGGCTTGACTCTATGCGTCAAACGTATCTCTTTTTTTTTGCCTTTTGTTACTATTTGCGTATTTTTTCAGAGTATTCTTTCACTTTTCCTGTTTCTTCTTTTTTTTCTTGTTGTTCCTTTCATTACCCTTCAAAAAAAAAAAAATTGCAAATCAAGATTGAAAATATATCCGCTTGTATATTTACATATACAATAATAGAAATGAATTTTACCTGCACACGGCATCTGGGTGGCACCGTGACGCCCGGTCACCCTCTTGCCGGCACTCACTACGCCAGCCGCACAGAACGCAAGGCGCACTCCACCTGCTGGATGGAGATCGCCGTGTTCGACGAGCTCCCGACTGTCCCCTCGCTCGCAGGGACGATGATTCAGTCGCGTAATGACCTCCTCGCCTCCACCAAAGGTGCGGGAGCACCAGCGACGAAAAATATGGTCCTTCAGTTTGAGCTTTTCGACGACGAATCGCCCAAAACTTGTGCCAATTTTAGGCGCCTGTGCTGCGGTCAGACCACGTCTCGTCAGGGCCAGACGTACTGCTTTCAGGGTATCACGCCGAGCTATCGTGGAACATTCTTCCACAAAATTATCCCTCAGTTTTGTGCCCAGGGTGGCGACATCACCATGCGCGTGGATGGCGGTGCCAACCACCTCACCAGCGCCGGCCGCGGCTGGTTCGTGGATGAGAACAAGAAGCGCCGCCACAACGAAGCGGGATTGCTCTCCATGGCAAACAATGGCCCCAACAGCAACGGCTCTCAGTTCTTTATTACTACCGCAGATAACCAAGAGCGTGCCTTCAATGGGCGTCACGTTTGCTTCGGTCGCGTCACGGAAGGCCTGAAGGCATTTCTCAAGGAGGTAGCCCCATATGGCACTGTGCAAGGTCACCCATCTCGCTACGCGGTCGTTGTGGACTGCGGAGAAGGCGTGGCGCCGCGTTGCACCTTCACAGGCACGGACTGCGAGTTTACGAATACCGCCGCCACCGCTAGCACCAGCGGCGCAGGAGAGGGGAACGAGGGAGATCAAGCCGCCACGTCAGAGGCGGAGGCGGCCTCTTGGGCAGATGGGAGTCCTGAGGTGGAAGGGATGTCACAGGGTGTTCCTGTGGCGACGCCACCAGCGGCAGCGGATACCACGACAGGTACGATGAACGCTGTCGCCGCCGCCGCCGCCGCCGCCGAAGACGTGAAGCATGGGGCTGCAGGAGAGGACTTATCCTACACCAAGCCGGGTCTTGCGCTTGTGAAGAGCGCACTGAAGCAGTCCACCTCGGAGAGATCCAATTTGCACGTGTCGTACGCCGATGGGGTTTAGATTTGATTTCCCCGTAGCCCTCTCTTGGTGGTAGTTCTTTTTTTGTTTGTTTGTTTGTTTGTTTTGGGTATATTCCTCCCTTTTTGTATATTTTTTCTTTTCAACTCTTTAGAAAAAAGAAAAATATCGATTTTGTGCAATGGGAAGCGCGTGTCACGACGTACGGCGGGAGAGAAACAAAAAGCGCGAGAGATGAGGGAGGGGGAGAAAGAAGAAGGGCAGTACATATATGTATAGCTTTTGTCATGTACACTTGGAACGCGCATCACTAATTGCAAATTGGGGTGTATATATGCACTTGCAACGATTTATACAAAAAGTATATTAGTGATATCCACTCCCCTGCTCTTGCGCTTGTGTGTATGTGTGTGTGTTCACGTTTTGGCGCCCCTTGTGTGTGCATATGTTTATCAAGTATCTTCTTCATTTCCCACTTTTGACTCGGCATATCAGCTTGCATGGTTTTGATGCACTCTTATGTACCAACGTATGCATAGAATGCAGCTATATTAAAAAAAAAACTGCAGCTAGCACTAACAATAAGGTAGTGGTCATTCGGCAACCCCCACTTAATATTATTATCTCAGTGCCGACAACAGCATGGAACTACATGAGAGGCGCTCTTGATGGCAACTGAAGGAAAGAGATATTAACATAAGTTTACTTGAATATATCCCTAATCCCTCTTTTTTTCTTTTTTATTACCTTTTGGTTGCACCGCTTTTCCCCTTAGTTTATACTTTTCATCTTTGTTGCATATATATTTATATCGAGAAAAAAGGTCCTCAAGCTCTGATACATGGACACGTTTAAAGTAATCGGTTTGAACTTCAACTTGTCCAAGTAGCAATTTGCTTGTGATATATATCTCTTCCTGTTAAGATTTTTATATTATTTTTTTATCATTATTCTCATTGTGTGTGTGTGTGTGGGTGTCTTCCACTTACGAATTTTAGAGTAAACACAATCTTCCTTTTGCATACTCTGCTTGGTTGCTTCTCCTCTGCTATCTATATATACCCAGTCTCTTTGCGTCTCCAACTACTACAAAGGTAAAGGGATATAAAAATATAATAAAAAGTAAAAAAAAAAGAGAGAGAGAGACGGGCTATTAAAATCTGAGCGCGTGTGCTTTTTTTTGTTTGTTTGCTGTTGTTGCTCTTCTAAAAAAGGAAGAAAAAGGATGAACGTAGAATCAACTACGCTGGATGTTTCATCCACCTACGATGATCAAGGTCTCTTCTTCACTCTTGCCCTTGGGCTCGTGCTTACCGTCACACTCGGAATCACCGTTTGCTGTTTTGTTTCCTCTCCGGTGCTATGGATCAAGAGGCTATATAGGCCAAATCACGTCCTTGAGCCTCCCCCACGCAGCCACGAATATTTTTATCACTATCATAACGCCAGAGCAGCAGCAGCAGCAGCAGAATCAGTGGTAGAGGCGGAGACAGCAGCCCCGTTGCCAGCTGAGGTCACCGGTCTTGCCAGAGAAGAGGTGGTGCATGTATCATCATGGGATGGAGCAGGGGACGCGATCAGCACCTCCACAATAGGGGCGGCCTCACCGCCCAGACGCAGCAGCGATGGTTCTCCTTCCTTCAGTCCAACCCTAAATAGTTCCACCACGATTGCTGCCATGGCACAGGAGGGCTCTTCCTTGTCGGCACCATTCATGATGACCAACCCGTTAGTGAATAATTTTATGAATGACACCACCGGCACCTGGAACACGCACTCACAGGGATTCTACCCCATGCATAGAGTCAGTCTACGCACCGGGGGGTTGTCTAGTACCACCACTGCCGAAGCACCTTCGATTGTCTCCAGGGCAGCGGCGGCAGCAGTAGCAAGTCCAACGAGCCCCACAAGCAGAAGAAAACGTCTGGGGATTAGTCTCCCGTACGCATCCTCGCTCCGGCACTGGCCTACCTGGCTAGACTGGATCAGCGTAGAGGAGGCCTCAGTCCCGCACCTGGAAAGCGCGCTGGAAGGCCCGACGTGCATGGCGCCAGTTACGGCGGATGGGATCGCGGTTGGTGGCAGTGGAGAAGGGGAGCGGTACAGGAGATATGCAGTGGATGATGCCTACATGACTGGCACACGGGGTGTGGTTCCATTGTCCTCAGGCGGCTCCCCAGTCGTAACGTGGGACCCTCTCACTGGACGGCCGACATCCCCAACCACGCGGTCTTACGGCTCAGTGGACCCGTGCGATTACAACAACACTAGCAGTAGGGACGATGGTGGGAGCGGCGACAACGATGGCGTCGCGGGGAATCGTCAAAATATCAGCGCCAACGCTAGTGGAGCAGCAAAAGAATCAGCAGCACTCCCCAAGACCCCACTAGACCCCCAAGTTGCCCTTTATATCTTCACCCTCAAATACTTTATCACTATTTTGCTTTTAGGCGTGTGCTTTACCTGCTGGATATGCCCACTGGCGGCTGGCGACGACGCGATTGAATGGTACATGGTGCGTAGGGACATCCACCGCTGCCACCAGCAGGACAGCAACGAGACGGGCTGTCTGGAGCACCGGCCCTTTTGCCAGTACCTGGGGCAGGACATTGGTTGCACCCCGGTGCCTCTTCATGGCATTTACGATCTTACCGTTATGAATATTAGGCCTCACAGCAACCGCTGGTGGGGTGTCGGGCTGCTTGACTTGGGCTTCTGCGCCGTGTTTTCTGTCGCTACGGTGCTGCTCCTCCTGCGAATCACCGCCTATGTGGAGCTTGTTATGGCGCGGCAGCTCAAGCACGCGCTTGGGCACCGGGTGGCGTGTCTGAGAGGTCTTGAAGAGCACGAGATGGACTCAGTGGCGGTGTTGAGGGAAAAATTCCTGGAAGAAAAGGCGTACTTTGCCCCACGTGCAAGGGGAGTACGCCGCCGGCATCGCCACGCGGCAGCCACTGGAGGCGCGGCAACGAATATCGCGGAGAGTATAGGCACGGCACGTAGCACCACGGTCACTACTAGCACTACGCTCGCTCGGTATGGTGACATCAGAAGCGGCATACGCGTAAGCGGCGAGTACCACACCGTGCCTTCCGTCAGTAGTTCAGATACGGAGCCGTCGCCAGATCCTGCTGGTGCTACGCCACCGCACGATGCAGACCAGTATCACTACCAAGACGAGATGGAGGAAAGGGAGGAAGACACGGAAGACGATGGCTATTTTTATAAGCAGCTCGACTGCTCTGGCTGTCGCTGTCTCTTCTCTGTGGTGGGGTGTCATTACTATCGAACGTACAGAGGTAACGCGGTGTTCACGCGTCCAGGGAAGGTGCTCGAGGTGCTCCTCACGCGCGATGCACCGCGGGGTGCTTACAAAGCCATTCATCACACTGAGGCCTCCATGGCCGCGCTGCAGGAAGCCATCGCAGAGGAGAAGGCACTCCAGAGGCAGGCAGCGGCAGCGGCGGCCATCCGCGCGGAGGAGGAAGGCGGTGGCGGCGACTCTGGGGAAATAGGCGGCCAGCAAGCCGCTGCTGATGTACCCACCGATGTGTTTATTGTGGATACCGCCTTTGTTGAAAACCCTCTGCACTCAAGCTCTGGCCTCTCTCCTGCGGCTCCAGAGGATCTCGTGTTAGCTGCTGAGCAAGCACCACAGCAGCAGCAGCGCTTTCAGGGAAGTGCTTTACTACGCGACCGGAGCCGAGCCGTTGCACGCGGCGCAGCAGCTACCAGCAACGCCGCTGCCGTACGCGGTTACACCGAGGCAGCAATGGTCAGTCGAGAAGCCACTGGGGTTCATATTATCAACTCAGGGCAGCCTCTGCTCATGATGCGCGCGCCTTTTCCTTCTTGTTGTTGCAGTCACGTGCCTGCTGTTCAGTACAGGGCGAAGCGCTTCCGCAGCGATGCGATTGAGCTGAACCGCTGTCTGGATGCAGTGCCAGAACAAAGGGCATCTGGCGCCGCCTTCGTGGTCTTCGCAGATAGCCTCTGTGCCTACGAATTTGTGAACCTCTTTCATGCTCGCTACGGTGGCAATGCCCTGCTTGTGAGCGCCTCGGCGACCATCGCGGGTCCTCCGGGGCATGTCATTCAAGGCAACGTGCATGTAGACCGTCTTGTCTTAGCGGTGCGCTTCGCAGTTCTTAGCATTCTCTACGTGTTGCTTCTCATTGGCTTCTCCCTTCCCGTTGCCTTCCTTGGCTTGTTAAATGATCTGGCCACGCTGCCCGTGGTGGGGCCCGCCTTCACAGTCTACAACGCGGCGGTGCCGGCCTGGGTCCGCAACATTCTCGCCGCCTATCTGCCAGTGATGCTGCTTGCTCTCTTCAACATGCTGCTGCCTTTCCTCATACGGACTATGGTGATCGCCATGGGAGCTTTCAATAAAACGGAGTGCGACTGTGGGCACATGTACCTGCAGTACATCTTCATGGTGCTCACCGGAGTGATATTTCAGGCCGCCCTGCAGGGTGGGTTCACGCAGCTCACAGATCTTGCTCAGGACCCCAATGGTGAGGCCATTGTCAATCTGTTCGTTGCGTGTGTGACACCGCAAGGGGGCTACTGGTACGCAAAGGTGGTGATGGCAGCGTGCTTGACCACGTGGATGGACGTGCTAAATGTTGCCTCCCTGCTGCGTGCCGTGCTGTTTCGCAAGAACGCTAGGGTGCAACGGTCCTACGATGCTCTCTTTATGCCCTGCGAGATGCGCTACCCTACCACGTACAGCTTTGATCTTGTCATCCTCTCTATTGGGCTGCTCTTTCACATGACCGCGCCACTGCTGACTGTATTTGCGGCGCTATTCTTTGTGGTCCGCTACGCGACGCAGCGAGCGCGACTGTATGATCGATACCGTCCTTCACTGCTCCCAGCGCAGGACTGCACGGATTTCTCCGTTTCCGCGCAGGTGATGCGTGCGGTGATGTGGCTGTACTGTCTCTCTGAAGTCGGTGCGGTGCTGCTCATGAGCGTCCGCAATCACGTCGGTGGTGTGTTGCTGTGCTCCACCTCGCTAGCGGTGGGTCTTGTTCTTCTCGTTTATGTGCACGTTCAAACGCGGAAGTGGATCACCAACTTGGAAAATGTGCGGGCTGTGTATAAGGCAAGTGGGGCTCCCCTCTCTGCCACTGAGGCCATGCCCAGTGCTACTACTGCTGCTGCAGAGTGCAGCGGGGAAAGCGGTGGTAAGAAGTCGACTGTGTCACAAACAATCGCAACACCAACAACAACAGCAGCAGAGAGTAGAGGCGGTGCGCCCAACAACAGCCATCGTCGCGGCGATGGCGAAAATGAAAACGGAGAAGATGATAACGGCGAGATGGACGACTACGACGCCCCTCGCTTTGATTTCTTTG
Source organism: Sergeia podlipaevii (assembly GCA_030849805.1). Lineage (NCBI taxonomy): Eukaryota > Euglenozoa > Kinetoplastea > Trypanosomatida > Trypanosomatidae > Sergeia > Sergeia podlipaevii. The sequence continues at coordinate 108,827 of JASANZ010002259.1, forward strand.
ACTCTAAGAGCCGCAACCCCTTCACTGGGCACCTCCTGCCACGCAAGCCGGGAGCGGGTCACCGGTACCAGCCCAAGCATCAGCGCCTTGCCCACATTGACGCGGACGCGGAGATTGACAAGATGGAAAACACTGAGTTCATTGTGGAGCGCTACTGGGACCGCAACGTGACTTGGTTTGAGGCGACAGATCGGACGACCACGTAGGTCCATTTGGAAGGTTTGCTTAGGACCTTCTTTCCTTTGCATCGTATCTTTAAATGAGAGAAGAGAGAGAGAGAAGATAAAGAGGGAGGGGAAAAAGAAATTGAAGAGAGCAGGTCTCCTTAATGAAGAGGTGAGAGGATGTAGAAGGCAGAGATACGTGTGCCCTCTATGCGCGCTTTATGAAGACAAACAGACAGCGAAGAGGGGAGGAGGTAGAGGAAGAACTACTACTACCGAATTCTTTAAGTGACAACATGGGGATCAACCGAGGACAACGAAAAAAAAAAGTTATAACATGATGTCGCATGAATACATAGAAATGGTGAATATTGATCTCATGCTGTTCTAAATAGATTGTGATACTATTATTACTTTTCATCTCTCTCCTTTCTCTCATCTTTGCTAGGAGCACTAGATCTGCCCTTGTCTAGAATTTAAGGGGAGTGGACGTGGGTTGTTGTTGGTGTTGTTGTTTTTCTTCTTCTTCTCATATATACATTTTTTTCTTTTACCTTCCCTGGCCACATCTTTGAAGTAGGTAAGTAGAGAAGAAACAAGAGTAAAAGAGAGTGGGCAAAAACGAATTAGCGAAAGAAAGGAAGAAAAAAAGTAATGACGGTCATTTCCGCTGGTGTCGTCAACAAGCAGGGCCGCATTGTGCTTGCCCGCCAGTTCTCTGAGATCAGTCGTGTGCGTGTGGAGGGCCTCTTGTCCGCCTTCCCCCGCCTCTTGGATGCCTCTGTGAACAAGCAGGTGACCTTTATTGATGCGGGCTCGGTGCGCTACGTGTACCAACCCCTAGAGGAACTCTATCTGGTCCTCATCACCTCTAAGCATAGCAACATCGTCGAGGACCTCGCCACGCTGCACCTCATGGGACGTCTTATCCCCGAGTACGTGCTCGAGTCCGTCACGGAGGCCGCGCTGGAGTCCAAGACCTTCCAGATCTTCTTTGCCTTTGACGAGGTAGTGGTTGGTGGCAAACGGGAGAACACTACGGTGGAGCAGATCCACACTTTTCTTGAGATGGACTCGCATGAGGAACGCATGGCCCTCGAGGCCAAGGCGGAACAGGAGGCGAAGGCCAAGCGCGAGAGGGACGCGCATGCACGCGAGCTGAGAGAGCGCAGACAGTTGGGGCTGGGAACGGGCACAGGTGGTGCGTACAGCGGTATCGGTCCTGACAGTTATGCCGGCTTTGGCAGTGGAAGCAGCGGTGCAGGGATGGACATGGGCGATAGTGGCAGTATGGGCATGGGTGCTAATGCAGCTCCAACCTTTGCGCAGTCCTCCTACTCTACACCAGCTCCACCAGTGCCACAGCGCTCCAACAGGCCTGGGGGCATGAGCCTTGGTGCAGCTCGTAAGACCGACCTCACGAGTAAAGTGCAGAAGGAAATGGGTGGTGGCGCGATGCCACTGGAGGCTCCTCCAGCCCCTATGCAGCAGCAGCAGCAGCAGCCTCAATCAACGGCTGCGGAGCAGGAGGGCGTGCACGTGGTGATCGAGGAGAAGATGTTTGCCGCGCTGAGCAAGGACGGAGAGCAAGGACCTGTCACGATCAAGGGCGAGCTCTCCGCTATCGTATCAGATCCTCAGCATGATCACATCAAGCTTGCCCTCGCACCAGTGAGCAGCAGCTTCGTCTTCAAGGCACACGCTAAGATCAACAAGGCCCTCTTTGCGAGCGACCACGTGCTTGCCATGGTGAACGACAAGCCCTTTCCAGTCAATCAGCCAGTCACGATTCTTCGCTGGAACTCCGACACCAACTCGGTGCAGCCACCCATCTCCTTTACGTGTTGGCCAGAGACAGGGAGCATCACGGTAGAGTACGAGCTCACCAACGCCAGCGCACCCCCGCTTGAGCACGTCAGGCTCGCCATCCCACTTTATGGCGCCTCCGTCGCAGACGTGACCCCCTCCGTTGGCACCTGCGAAGCAGTGAGCGAGGGATTCATTATGTGGTCCATTCCAGTCATTGACGGCGCGCACAACAGTAGTGGAAACATAGAGATTGCACTCGCAGATGACAGCGCTGATGCATCTGGGGATATGTTCTTCCCCATTGATGTCTCCTTCTCTTCCATGGTAAGCGTGGGGCTTGTGCGTGTGAACGAGGCAATCTCCACGCAAAATGGGCTGCCCGTGCGCTTCAGTCAGAACACCCATCTCATTACGGGGTCCTTCCAGATCCAGTAAAAAAAAAAAAAAAAGAAGTGAAGGGAGAAGCAGAGGAGGGGGGGAGTATACGTGGAAGATTTTTAAGAAAAGGATTGCTGTGTTTTCTTTTCTTTTTCTTTTCTTTTGTTTGCATCATGGGCTGTGTTTATCTTTCTCTCTGCGTTAGAACTTCACCCAGGCGTACTTGGGCTTTCTTTTTAGCTGCAATGGGGGCGTCTTTTCTCTCCCCTTCTCTCCACTCTGAGGCCGTCAGCACGAGGGATGTGTATCGTTTGTTTCTTTCTCTTGCCCACTCTCTTTCTCTCTAGAGTCTGTATGGGTAGGTGAATGCAGTGGATTGGGCCAAGGATGGATGGATGAGTTAGGGGTTTGTGTATGTGTCTAAGTATTATTACTACTACTGCAAGGCGAAGAAAAAAACATATATATAGTAATATTGTGGATAAGCGCGTTACGTGCTCATCTCACTCAATGTTAGGCAAGAACAGTTATATTCCAGTTGCTATGTGTTATCATGCTTCTGTAGGTGTGCGTCTGTATACACAAGGTTTTTTTTTTTGGCTGCGCACTGGTGTATCGCTTGCTCCGTCTCATCTCTTTTTTTTTGTTGTTGTTGTTGTTCATACTTATCTCTTTTCTTTTATCTTCTCATTACTCATTTTATTATTATTATTACTATTATTTCACTACTAATCATATTTTCATACACAGAGGCCGTGTGCATTACATCGGTAAATCTCCCCAAAGTTTCTGATTTCTCTCGGAAACACCGTTACCTTGACGACAGGCACGTTTTTCACCACCTTTTTTTTCTTTTATTAGTGTGACAAAAATGGGCCGCTTCAAGCCTCTCGCAGTCAAGAAGAAGTACGCCAAGAAGATGAACCAGAACAAGCCCGTGCCGTACTGGATCCGTCTTCGCACTGGCAACCGTATCAAGTGGAACGAGAAGCGCCGCCACTGGCGCCGCACGAAGCTCAACTACTAAGAAGGTGGCACGTGTGTGCGTTACGAATTGGGGGATACGGAACAGCCAGGACAGCTCTTCTCCTTTTTTCTTTCTTTGTTTGTTTTGTTTCTTTTCCTTCACTCCCATTTTTTCCTTTTGATGAGAACAGAAAAAAAAAAAAACGGGGGACTCTACATGCAAATGTGGGATTTTTGAGGTATGAAGCAAAGGGGATAGAGAGAGAGAAGAGAGAAAAAGAAAGGAGGAGGACTTGTAAGGATGGACGCCACGTCTCGCAATACTTCATTTGTTATTATTTTCCATTAAACAAAAACTATCAACAAAATATAGATCGAATAACACAGTGAGAGGAGGGGAGAGAAGAGAGAGAATTGGGCCTTATGCCGAGTCTCTCAGAACAGTTTACCGCTGTTATGTAGGGTGAAGAAGGGACATGAAAAGGCTGCTGCTTCACTCCTCCCCCCTTTACTTCCCCCTAAGCTGTATTCTATGGTACTGGCATGGTGCTGTAATCATTAAATGAAATATATATTTATATATATTATTATTCTATTTTTTTGCGATTTCCAATCCTCTTTCACTATTTTTTTTTTCTGTTCTTGTTGTCTGCTGCTATAGGCAAGACGCAGACCAGCATAGAGCACAACAAATACTTCACTATGCAGAGCAACATGACACAGGAGGATGGCATCAAGGGCATACCCTACCGGGCAGCAGCAGCACCAGGAGGTGAAGGCAGGGGCGGAGCGCCATCGCTATCATCATCATCATCATCATTTCCACTGCTACGCGCTGATGGTCATCAGTACGTGCTGCTGGAGCTACTGCGGTCGGAGCGGCGACTCCAGCGCCGGCTTCAGGAGCAGCGAGAGGCTCTTCATAGACTGCAGGAGGGCCTTGTGCAGCTGTTCCTCCTCTCTAAGGCATGGGAGCAGGCAGAGCACGAGGGGGGAGAGCAAGAAGTAGAGGAGGAAGGAGAGGGAACGGGAGAAGGCAGGCGCGGTGTCAAGATGTCTCCCATGGCGTATCATACTCTGCACGAGCTCCTCCTGCGCACCTTCCCTCCTGATGATGATGATGCAGGTAGAGACTCAGATAGCCCTCGGCTTCGCAAGAGAGCAGAACGACTACTCTACCTACGTCTCATTGATAGCGCCGGACTGCCTCCCTCTCACGCACTCCTGTACGGCTCCGTCACTCTAGAGACGCTGCCATGTTTGTTCATGCACCTGCAGCGCTGGGTATCAGCCCTTGGCGCTAAACTTCCTAGCTGCTGTGAATACGTGGCCGCTTCTGAGGACAGGGATGGCAACAATGCATCACGGGTAATGAGCACTGTCTCTCTACCACCACAAGGCGAAGACTCTGCCCCTTCTCACCCAGACACCATCACCACCGTGACTATTCCAACGACGGCAGTGGAGGCAACGGTGGATACCTATGCGGCCGGTGTGTACGCGTGTCTTGCAAGGGGCCAGCAGCTGCAGCTGCTTTGCTGTGCCATGAAGCGCCTGCTGGAGTATCTCCAGCTATCTACACAGTCGCAATCAACAGAGAAGAGGGAAGACATGATGGAGCTTGTAAGCCCCGTGCTGCTGCTGCCGCAGCTGCTACAAGCGTCTCCTGAGTGGCGGGGCAAACTTCGCTTTCTTCTTGTGGACGTGGAGGAGGTGCGAGACACCCTCGCTGAGGAGGTGAAGTATCGGAGGCAGGTGGGTCTCATACACCGGCCTGCTGCGGTGCCTATGACAGAGAAGGGAAACGGCAAGAATATGGCGGAGAGTCATGAAGGCGGTGATGCCGCTGTAGTGGTCGCTCCGGTGGTGCAAGACACCCTGAGAGAGCTCTGTGGTGCGGTCGGTGAGGGTTCAAAAACAATTGCCACCACCACAGCGGCAGCGGCGACCTTTATCTCTGGCCCCATACTTGTGCAGGATGCGGGGTGCCCCTACGTACCACCTGGAGCCCCTGATGCGGAGTGGATGAGCATCGCGGAGCTAGCGCACATGAATGAGTTGGCATGCTGTGTATGCAAGCAAATACGTGCAGGGCTCTCCACGTAAAAGTCGTCGGTCGTGGTTGCTCGAGAGGTCTCCATTTAAAAAAAAAAAACCATTATTCTTTATCTCTCACTCATCCTTCCTTGGATCTTTCAGATATTTCAGAATCTACAGAATTTTTCACAAATACTTATATATATATACCATTGATGTACTTGTGCTCCTCTCCAGCATTTGCTTTTTTTTACTGTTTATTGTTGTTTACTTTCTTTCTTTTCTTGGCGAGCACCTGTTATCACTTTTTATTATTCTTCTTTCTCCCTTTTTTCTTTTCGTTTTCTTCTTTTCCCACACGTTAGGTGTGGGTGTGTGTTTGTGTGTGTACATAGTACGTAAGCCATCAGCAGCAAACAGCCGATACGATTTGTTGTTGTTGTTTCTTCTTCTACATATATTACTATCTTTTTGATTTCCCTATTCAGGCGCTCGTTGCTTCACTTTTTTGTTTTTTTATCGTAGTCGTCATTCACTTTTCTCTTTAGTTTGCCGGTGCCTTTTCCCCCTATAATATACACGCCTCTCTCCCTCTCTCGCTCTCTCTGGGTCTTCTCTGTTGACAACAGACAAAACAGAAGAGTAGCAGAGCACAAACACAAAAAAAATGATGTATCTTCTTATCGACGGGGACTACCTCTTGTCTGGTGTGAAGCCCACCAGCGACACAGAGATCAAGGAGGCAATGGACCGCATGCAGACCGCCATTGAGGAGCAGTTGCTGCTTCCAAAAGGTTTCACTGCCCAACAGCAGCAGCAACAATCCGGTTCCTTCTCTCCACCTCCGTACATGGCTCAGATTGAACTCCGCGTGGTGCTCTTCTCCTCTGCACTTGCTCACTCCCTCACGGAGAAGGAGCGGGACTGCGTGGTTTCTACGCTGCGTCGGCTTCGGTATCAGACCAGCATCCTGGACAGCGTCCGTGGCCGCGCTGGGTCGCCGGTGGACGCCGCGCTGTGCACGAAGGCCATTTCCTTCGCCATGATGCCCCATAGGAACGGTGGGGGTGTCGCCATGGATGGCGCCGTAGCTGCAAGTACGGGAGGAGCAGGAAAGCAGCAGATCTTCTGCTTTGTCACCCCCAATGCGTACATTGCGTCTGCGCTCGATCTTGTTACCGCCAGGGGCTGTGATGTTCTCTTTGCCATTTATGAAGGCGACGAGGTCGCGGAGGAGCTGCTGGGGTACGTGAGTGCGGCGTACGGTAGTGGGAGCGGCATCGCCACGATGCCGAAGAAGCAAGGCGTCTCCTTCATTCCAAACACGGAGGCCGCCTCTGCCGCGCTCGCGGCTCTTCAACAAGAAGGCAAGGACCTGCCACTCGGAGTACTCATGCAGCTTAAACATATGCAGGACAGCCTCACCAAGCGCCGACCGTCGGCTGCTTGTGGAGGCAGCGGGGACAGTCAGGCGACCATTATATCAGAAAGCAATCGCAAGCGTAAGGAGGAGCAGGAGCTGTTTCACCCTCCGCCGCCGCTGCCCAGTGGGCCCAACCCCTTTACTCTGGATGAGGAGGGCAACATCGAAGTCGATAAAGTCAAGGCACCGGCGAAGCAACTGCAACTTGAGGGCAGCGGTGCTGGAGCGGTGGTGCTGGAACTCTTCAGTGACTCGGGCAAGCCTGCCGCTGCTGCTGCTGCTGCTGCTGAATTGCCTCAATACTTCCTTGGCGGCACCGAGGTGGTCACCACGGAGACCTCCCCTGCACAGGTGGTACTACTTGCTCACGAGCCCGCTGGCGAGCCTCCCGCTCTTTCCGTGACCTCCTCCGCTATGGACCCCAGTCGTCCGTCGCGCCGGCGTCCGAGTGGTGAGGAGCCGAGGGTGGCCACGGTGCTACCCAAGGGATGGGCTCTCGTGTATAGCAGGCGGCACCAGCGACACTACTTTGCCTACGTGGACAGCCAGGGGAACCTGCGCTCCATGTGGGAGCACCCGCTCGGGGCTGAGAATCAGCGGGAGTTACAGCGGCAAGTGGATCTGTGGTATGAGCAGCGTGATCAGTCGCACGCATCACCACCAGCACCACCAGCAGCGGCCTTAACGGCAGATACTGTTTCAGTGACCAGGCCAACTGACGACAGTGGATCGAGGAAGAACAGCAGTAATGCGCCAGCGCCGGCTTTCTCTCTATCGACTCCTTTACCCACTGGCGGCGCGCTGCCAGAGGGCTGGGAGGAGCAAGTCGACCCCGCCACTGGCCGCAAGTTCTACGTGAATCACATCACACGCCAGACAACATGGCAAGTACCGACGGCATCGCCGCAGGCGCCGGTGACAGCAGGAGGAGGGGGAGGAGCTGCTGCTGCTGCTGCTGCTGGGTGGTCGCCAGCGTCCGCCACGGCAGCAGCAACCGTAGGGGGAGGAGGAGGAGGAGGAGATGATCTGCCATCTGGGTGGGAGACCCGCGCAGACCCTCGGTCGAGCCGCACCTACTATGTCAATCACCAGACCAAAGAGACGACGTGGGTGAAGCCGGCTCGCTTGCAGCCACAGCCACAGCCACAGCAAACAAGCGGGCAGTGGGTGTCTCGTGTGGACCCCCAGAGTGGGAGGACGTACTACGTGAACCACGTTACCAAGGAAACGACGTGGAAGATGCCAGAGGGGTTCTCGCCTGTGCCGACAACAGCGGCAGCGGTGGTGCAGCAGGACGAGTGGAAGGAGCGGGTCGATCCAGCTTCGGGACGGACCTACTACGTGAACCACCGAACGAAGCAGACGTCGTGGACAAGACCTGACAACGGCGCCGCTTCAGCGCCGACGACGTCGTCCCCCCAGCCGGCGGTGGTGGGGTGGGAGACGAAGGTCGACCCCAAGAGCGGGCGTACGTACTATGTGAACCATCAGACCAAGCAAACCTCTTGGGTGCGTCCGTCGTGAGCAGTAGAGAGAGATTGCTTGATATATTTTGTTTTTTATTATGCGTGTGTTGTTTCGCAGCGTCGATTATTTTATTATTATTTTGCGCGTCAGTGTTTATTTGCTTCTTTTTATTATTATTATTATTCTGTGCCACGTACAAACTCATGCAAAGCACACATAAATAGTATGCATGTCATTCTCTTATACGCCTTTGCACAAAAAGGTTCCCTCCCAGTGCCTTGCACAAACAGTCTTGACGCATGAATATCGCCCTCTGAAGCTTACTTCTTCTCTTCTCTTCCTTTCTTTCTTTCTCGTATAGAAGACTCGCAAAAGCAGCAGTATTTTATAAAATAAAAATAAAAAAAGTCACTCCTACCTGGACTCGAACCAGGGTTATCGGATTCAGAGTCCGAGGTGATAACCGCTACACTATAGGAGCGCACAAGCGGAGGGCCTATCTCTTTTCCCTCACAAAGATACAACCGCATGCCCTCCGCCAGATCCAGATGTTGGGACTAATGTCAGTCCTCGGTCAGGGTGGTTTGGTTTCCGCGCTCCTATAGTGTAGCGGTTATCACCTCGGACTCTGAATCCGATAACCCTGGTTCGAGTCCAGGTAGGAGTGACTTTTTTTCTCTTCGCTTTTAATTATAAGAATAAATGGAGAATGAAAAGGGAAGAAAAAAAAGTGTTGGGAAACAGAGTAGAGAAACAGCAGCAACTTTTTGCTGTGAGTCGAGGACTGTGTGTGTGTGTGGCATCCTGCAATGCAAGCACACGGACACACACGCATCACTGTAGATGAGACAAATCCTTCAATAGATCGTTGCTGATGTGTTTTAATTATCAATAATGTGGCGTGTCTCATACACACAATACCCCAAGCCCGTTACACAAGAAGATTCAAGTGAAAAAGAAACTGCGCCTCACTGCGTCACTTTTTTTTTTCTCTCTCTCATTCCTTCCTTTTCATTTATATCATTCTTCTCCCCTTCTTCTCTTACGCTTACGAGATGCGGGCGTTCGCCAGGGACGCCTTGATGACGCCAGCAGACGTCTTGAACGGCGTGCCCTTCCAGCATACCTCGCCCTTCTCGTTGGTGCGCACCTCGGCGATCACCTCCTCGAAGTTCTTGGCCAGCTTCTTCTTCAGGACTGGCTCAGCGGGCATGTCGTGGCCCTCAAACACGATGCGCTCGCCCACAGCGGTGCCCTTGGGAATGTCGACCAGCACCACATTGCGCTCGCCCTGGCCAGCAGACGCGGGGTCGTGGGGATCCTCGCCGGTGGAGGCGCACAGCACCATACCGTGAGAAGGCGTGCCGGCGATCTTGCGAGGCTCCAGGTTGGCGATGACGAGCACCAGGCGGTTTAGGAAGTCCTCCTCCTTTACAAACTCCTGAAGGCCGCTGAGGATGACGCGAGGCTCGTTGTTGGTCGCTGCGTTCAGCTCAGGTCCCATGTCAATCTTCTCCACGAAGAGCTTGGCGCTCTCGGGGTGCTTGGACACCTCCACCACCTTGCCCACCGCGAAGCAGCAGCGGGACATGGCCGTAGCATCCTCACCCGCGCCACCAGCAGCGGCGGCGGCTCCACCCTTGACCTGCTTGCCTCCCTTGCCAGAGGCAGCAGCAGCAGCGGCAGCAGGCGCGGCTGCCTTGGGGGCGAGATCGGCGAGCCAAGACTCGACAAAGGGGATAGACCTCTGCATGAGGCGGCCTTCGATGTGAGTTGCCATGGTGTGAGTATGTGTTGATACTTGTAAAGACGTGCTAGCTCTTCTCTTACATGAACCAGAGCGCACACATACACACGGAGAGAGAGAAAGAGAGAAGACGCAGAAAGAGAAAGAGTGAGATTTAATGAAGCAATTCAATTCTCGCTTCAAGAAAAGAGAAGAAAAAAAGAGCAAAAGTATGGATAGTTGTCATGAAAGATAAAAGAAAAGAAAAAAAAGGAACTTTATTCGGCAAAAAAAAGGTGGAGAGTAAAGAAAAAAAAAGCAAATAAAAAAATTTCGTTAATAACTGTGACCCTCAAGCAACATCACAAGACCCAAACTCTTAAATTGAAGAGAAGAGTCTTTAAAGGCCACCTCTCTCCCTCTCTTACATTCACTAAACCTTAAGCTCCCTGGTTCCGCTTAGACTGGGCCTCCGCGACCGCATCCACGTCCGTGACGTGAATCTCTGCAGGCACGTATAGCAAAGGCCAGTTGCACAGGTGCTCGGTGTTGTACAGCTTCTCCATCAACACCAACACGTTTTGTATAGTGAGAGCCCGCACCAGTGCCGGAGATGGCGCTCCACACACCCCACCGTCGTCCGCTTCCTCCTCCGCTCCTTCCCGCCTCTGCGGTGGCGGCGACTCCATCGCTGCTGCTGCCGCGCTAGCACCACTGCTCCCCGGAGTAGTGTGAGTGCTGCTGGACTTATGATTCTCCTTTGCGGTGCTAGAAGGAAGAGCCCCGCCAGCTTCGTCGAGGCCGTAGTGGCGGCGCATCCGCTCGACAAATGTCAGCGCAGAGTAGAAGCGAAAGGGGCCGTGCGGTGGGCACGCGGCGATGTGCTCGTAAAAGTGCATCATGAACTCTACGTGCCGCTCCAACACCTGCGCTGCAGAGAACGCCTCCGCTGTGTCAGCTCCCCCTCCTCTTCCTTCCATAGAACTAAACTAAAAGTGCGATGAGGGATAGTGGGATGGGGAGGAACTCTTCTATATATATATATAGAGAGAGAGAGAGATAGATATATTTGTTCTTGCTTACTATAATTGCCTGCTTGAACGTGGCCTATTGCTGGTAAGAAGAGACATGTATGACGGAAAGATAAAAATAAAAAGAAATCGGAAAGAGAAGAAGAAGAAGCACGCATGCATAAAGATTAAATCACTAACACGGTTTTTTTTTTAAAAAAAAAAAGGAAATAGCGCACATAGCCAAAGTAATGTGGCGGCATGACTGTTATATAGAGAAAAGTACATGAAGATGGCCGTTGTTCACCACTATTCGTTGCAAGAAGAAAAGCTTCTGTTTCTACTGAAGATGTAAACACGTATAGCGCAGAGTATCATCACCACCACCACCGCGATCAAGTGAAGAGAGGAAAAATGAGAAGATAATAGAAGTAAGAATGACCGCAGCGATAACAAGGAAGAAAAAGTAACAAAGCCATTCATAAAATCAAAAATCACAAACTTCATAAACATATCAGTAAATATCTAAAGAGCTTTAAAAAAAAAAACGGGAAGCTCTAAAAGCTTCCACGATGCCCCTCTGTCTCTCTCACACACTTCTATTTGTCACTACTTCTGCGCGCGCCGACGAGCCACGAAAGTGATGAGAGTCTGCGCCACGCCGGCAAGGGCCACCACCACGATGGCGGCAAAGGTCGCCCGCCGCAGTTTCCTTACAAGCGTGAGAGGCGGGTTGCCCTCCGCCAGCTCCGGCTCCAACGCAACGGCGTGAACATATTCGTTAAGCGCAAGTGTGTCGACTTCCTCCACATGGGTGCTGCTCGTCAGCACTGGAGGCCACAACAGCTGCTCTCTCTCGCAAAAGTGCATAAGAGTGTCCGTGCCGTGCTCGTCGAGGCCCACCTCCTGTACGGTATCTGCCTTGGTCATTACCATTACAGTGGGCAGCACTTCGCAGAAGCCATCGCGCTTCATCTTGGAGAAGAACTCCATGATGAAGCGCCCGCTCCAGCCCACGTTGCCACCATCGTAGCATAGCAGAATCACATCAACACTGCGGTTAGTGTTTCGGTTGGTGAGCACATACTCTCCACGTGACGGTGCAACGCACGTGTAGGCGATGGAGATGGGCTCCTCCGCAGCCCCCGGCTCGCTCCCCTTCGGCGGAGCAAAGAAGGTCGTTGTGCGCACGAAGAGCTCTCCCTGCTCCTTGCGGCCGCTGGACTCGCTATGGCTAGCCGTGCCACGAGCATTGTTGTTGCTGCTAGCGGCGCTGCTTTCCGTGTTTTGGTGGTTCTTGCGGTGCCGGTTCAGGGCCTGTATCTCATCGGGCTCAGTGCGTGTCAGCGTAAGGGCAAGCTGGGACTTTCCGCAGCGCTTCGACCCCACGACGAGGACGTGGATAAGGTTTGGTAGTGGCTCCTGCGGGGTGCGGGTGAGACGAGTATGCCGCCGAGAGAGCAACAGCGCTGCATCTCCTTTATAGCCCCAGTACCTGGCATACATAATGACGGTGTCGTGCTTCCCAAGAGCCATATACTTCCAATATTCGATAAAGCGATCCAACGGGATGGCGTGGTGCAGGAAACCGTCGATGTCATCCCACGGACAGCCCGGGGTAAGTGTCCACATATCGGCATCCTCTTCGTGAAAACGATGTCGCTTGTGTATGCCAATGAAAAAACTGATAGCATGTGAGGATAAATACGTGTTGGTGCTCGGGTCAATCCGCAAGGAATGGAGGTCATACCAGGTATATGGCTGACCGTCCGGGTGCGTACCGACAGCGTGCAGGGTGGCCCACGCCTCCAGCGCGTTACCTGCAGCGAGCCAACGAAGGTGTAAGTTGGTAAAAGTGGCCTCATTCATAGTGGTGATGCCAGCCGCCTTCTTATCGTCATGCGCAGGCTGCTCCCCCTCGCCTTCGGCGATAGCAGCACGTGCCCTTGTGAAAAACTTCCCCACATCGGCTTCCTCAAAGCTGGCAGACTCGACAAGCCGACGCCACGCCACGACTTCCTGCGCGTTCAGTGCACCATCGCAGTCGCGGTCAAGCACCCACATCGCCCGCTGGAACGCACGCTCGCCCATCGGCGTCAGGCACTGCAAAAGCGTGTCATAGAGCACGTGAGCCGGGGCGAGCGCAATGGGGATGAGCTTCTCACGAAGACTCTCCAGCGTGCAGCGGCCATAGTAAAACTCAGCGTCTGCGATGCCATCGATGCAGTCCTGTGGCGCGTCATCCAGCGCGATGACTGGTCTATTGCTGTACGCCTCGCGCAGCCTCGACGGCCTCGCTCCCTTGCAGAGCACGATTAGGTTGCACACAAGCAGCACACGACGGTCAATCTGCTCTACGCCAAGCACAGAAGTACAGGAGATGGTGTAGGAGCGGTTCCACGCGGGGTGTGTGTTTTCGATGCTTCCTTGCAGTGCGGTGTCTACACGGAAGGCATCCGTTCCACAGAGCACGACATGAAGTGTGTCCATAACGTAATAATAATAAAAATGCTGCGCGTATAATTGCTTAATTTTTTTCCTCTCTCTCTCTAAGTACGTATTCTCGTAGGTAGATGTAATCCGTTTGAGAAAAAAGCAAACAGGCAAAAAGAGATTATATATTTCCTCTGTTTCTTACCTTTTCTTCCTTCTCTATCGTGTGTGTGCCACTTTCACCTTTTATATGTATTTAAAAAAAAAAATAAGGCTAAATTATGTATGTATACAATCTAGATGTGTTTGCTTTTTCTCAAGGTATGTGTATGAATGGCTACCTTGATCATGTGAAACATAAGAAAAAAGAAAATTGTGTGTGTGAGAGAGAAAGAAAGAAAGTACTGTCAAAAGAAAGGAATCAACAGTTTAAAATACTGTCCTCCATATACCAATAAGAGACATTTTCTGAGCATCATGCAGCTTACTTGAACATGCGTATGTACTTTCAAGCCGCCACACCGCTGACTAATGTACCAGAAAGAGATCTAGAAAGAAGAATAGCTCCCGCTCCTTGCATTCGATTGAAAAAAAATTTTCTCTTTAATGTACCGCTCATCGAATTATCAAGCCTCTGCATACCAACAATGCATAAATATATAAATATATGTATGTATATACGTATACTTGTGTATGTATGCATATTGAGGTGAACACCTCAACGTATAGAAAAAGAAATATATATATATGAAGACAAATTGCTGCACAGTAAACAACAAAATGATAGCACTCAATCGCCATTTTTTTTTTTTGAGATAACAAAACAAAAACGAAAAGTGGCGGCAAGCCAACTCACAGAAGGTCGCCACGTCTAGCAAAGAAGTGAAAGAAAAAAAAAGAAAAAAATTTCTCTTGTAAAAAATTATTGTAACAACAAAATTAAAGAAAAAAACCTACACCAAAACAAACTCGCCCTCTCGTCGTGTTTCTTGCTCTTTCCCTCTTTTGCGTTCCCCCCCCCCCCCCCCC